>JAPMLY010002929.1:0-35979 GCA_026401115.1 Tetraselmis chui | reverse complement strand
TGCAAAGTATCTTCTATCTCGTCTCTTCCGACTACCCTCGACTTGAACTTCCGTCTCAGGAGCGAGAAATTTGTAGAGAACTACATCCTCGGGCTCTGGCTCTCGCTTTCTTCGCCTTCGCTTTGGGGCTGAAGTATGTCTGTACCTACGCGTGGTCCGAGAATGACACCGTCAGAGGCGGCGCAGTGGCGCTTTGTGAATCGTATTTTTTTTCGGTGTCATTTCAGTTCCTATTCGGGTGCTCCCGTGTGTGACGCCGCGACTGTTGCCCCCTTTCCCAGGGTCCCTGCCCCAGCGTTTGGAAGGGCAATGACCTCATCGACCCAAAGAATAATATGCCGCTGTCGGCGAACCAGCAGCCGTGCCCGGGGCAGGTGAAGCCGCTGCCCACGGAACGCGTGGCGTCGACGATCCCAAAGGGCGGCGCCGACTCGACGTGGCTTTACCCCTCACCGCAAATGTTTTTCAATGGTAAACCACACTGCTAAAAAACTTCCAGACCCCTGTGTGCTGCTGCCTTCCGCCCCATTTCACCCTCGCGCCTGCCGTGAGCTTGTGCCCTCCTTTTTCTCTGCCGTCGCAGCACTCCGGCGAAAGGGGAAGGGCGAGGACGTGGTGGAGGACGACATGGTGTCGGTGGTGACTGCACACAACGGTGAGCTTATAAACTGCCAGCACTAGATCTTGCCCAGGAACCCGCTAGATTGGCATGCAGCGCCAGCGGACTCCTCCTCCTCTGAGCTTGTTACTATGCTAGTTCGGTATATATACTGGTTTGTCTCATGCTCATTTTATGTTACCCAATTATTTCGTCTTTGTCACTTAATTTGATTTCCTGTGTATTTCGTATCGCTGCGCCCACTGTCGCTGTGATGCAGCCATGAATGAAATGACGTGGAACAAGGTGGCGCTGTGGGAGAGGCTGCACGAGGGCGAGTGCGGGGACCCCAGTCTGATGCGGTTCAGGGGTCGGCCGGACGACCTAAGGTCACCTTCCCACCCTTCCCCCCTCCCTTCAGGAATTGGGGCTTTGCTCAACGGAACGCTCTGATCATCGGATGTGTGCAATGAGTAGCGCTCTAAGGGTGGATTTCGCTGTTTGTGTGCAGCCCCAAAGCGCGCATCCATAGCTGGCTCACTGGAGAGCTCCCGTTCGACCGGCATGATTGGTATGTGGATCGTTGCGGCGAAGAGGTGAGCTCCTTTCTCCATAACGCACACCCACACACGTAACACGCATATATATTCACTCCTCAAAACATGTGCGCAGACTAACGACACGCGCGCACGTACACACACACACACACATGGCAGGAACTCAACGGATACACATGCAAAGACTGTTACACTTAACACCCATCCGTGCGCAGGCATGCGCACATGCACAAAACTAAAGCAGATGCGCACAAATAAGTACAAACGCGCACATACTCAAAATAAATCTGACATATTCAAAGTAGACATACATGCACTACGCATGTACGCACACCGCAGCACACAGACAAGACACACGTGCATAAAGGATTACCTCGCATTTGCGACGCGCGAAAATGCAGAAAGCATGCGCACAAATGCAAAATGCACACATATTACATACAGGCACGCGCAACCCCCCCCCCCCTCTCTCTCTCTCGCACACACACGCACACACACACACACACACACACACACACGCACGCACACACACACACACACACACACACACACACACACACATCAAAATGAACAGAAAACGGTAACCCACACGTACAATATAACATGACAGGCGTACAATATAATATCTTAAAACCATGTCGGACGCACACAGGCGTTTGCAAATTAAGCTCTCACATACGCATACATGTACCAAGAGAGCGCACATATTATGCACAATACTACAGACTGAAAGGGTTGAAGCGCAAGTAGGAACACCTTGCATGCGCGCTCGCACACTTGCCGCGCACACATCACGACACACGTATAACACCAGCGCGCGCACGCACACATGTACTCTTTTTGATATGAAGATGCACACGCGCGCGTGCATCCTCACCCCCCCCCCCTCTCCCCCGCAAACACACACACACACACACACACACACACACACACACACACACACGGCGGAGATACATGGCAGCTACTTATCACGTGATTGCTTGGTTAGGTGCGCTACGTGATCGACTTTTACTTCCACGAGGACAGAGCAGGCACGCCGGAGGCGTTTACGGTCGATGCGCGCCCCGCTCTCGACTCGGTCGGCGCTCTGCTGGACCGCACAAAAATGAGCATATACACCAAATTCGCAGAGTACGGGCTGCCGTGCCCAATCACCGGGCAGCCGGGGCGTCTTGCCTCCGACACCAGCAATGCGGGTACAAACGCCGTAGAGTAGTAGGACAGAGCATTATGAGCCCCACTCCTGAATTGGGTCACTTGTTGAAAACAACTTCAGCCATGTGACGCCTCAGTTTTTGGGGGACATGCTCTCATTGTGTCCTCCTTAACGTCTGTTTTCAATGAAGCGCGCAGTCCGACGGATGTTGTGTGGCTGGGTAGAGGTGGTAGATAGAGGAGGTGCAGGGTCAGAGCAATGACGCAGGTCAAGGTGTGATTTTAGGGTTACATCAAGTAGGGTATCCTCATATAACCTTTAACCACCCAACTAAACGACTTTCAATGGAGATGTCACGTGTGCATACTGGGAATTGCACATCTCGAGGGCTGAGTAACATGTTCGACGACCGATTACTTTTAGGGTTTAATACCTAAGCCGAGCGCTCCGCCCTCCAATTGCTACTCATTTGCGTTCCACGGACAAGCAAGTTGATGCTGCACCGCTCAGAGCGAGACAGGTCACTACGATGAGAAAACAGTTGACGATACCCTAAATCTCAAGGCTGAGAGAGAGATGTAACAACGAATTGGGCGTGAACTAGTTACAGATCCCCAGACGATGCAGGCCGGGAAGGGTCAATATTTTTTCTATGCTCTGATGTTTTTTGTTCGTTTCCTTAGAGAAAGGAAGACAGCGGGGGGGGGAGGGGGGGGGGGGGGGGGGGGGGGGGGGGGGGGGTAGGTGTCTCAGCATGGCGGCAGACTGCCGTTCTGTGCCTTTTCATCCCAAAGCTCCACCATCCCCATCACCTCCCCCAGCCTTGCCACCCCCGTGAAGCGCTTCAGCTCTGCGCCGCCGCGGTACATGATGACGGTGGGTAGCTCGTGCACGTTGAGCTCCGACGCGAGGTCCTCATTGCCTAACTCCTCGCAATCGTACTTGCCAAAGCGGACGTGATTGTGCTTCAGCGCCATCTTGCTCAGCTCCGTCAGCACAATCTTGCAGGGGCCACACCACTGCAGCCATACAGCAGACATATGGGCACGAGGATGAGAGAGATAGGTGGGAATGGAGAAAGTGAACAGTCTAAAGATGCATATTACATCGATATTGGAAGCGACGCGTAACGTGCCCCTAGCTGTGGCTCTCAAAAGTTGAAGCAGGCCTAATCCATATTTGGCGCAGAATGTGTTTTGCATATACGCCTGCGTTCACAGAGCTGTTGGCGACAATGCAACAACTGATTGCTCAGCATACCCGCTGCCACACTTCACTGCGAATGAGAGAATCTATGCGTCCGTTACAGACGAATCTGCCTAGTAGCAATCAATAAGTTTACAATTGCCGTATTAAGCACTGAGACCCAAACAGATATGGCAACTGCCATGATCGAGAATGTCTATGCTTGGAATAGTCGCAATCATGACGAACTGCGACTGCTGTGCTTTGTGAGGTCAGGGGCTAGCGAGAGCGCGTGGGAGAAGAGGTAGCTGCTGCAGGCTACACAACGAGGCGTAGCCACTACTCTAACGCCTGGCAAAATACCTCTTATTACTGGGGAGCACTTGTAACTACGAATATTTCATAGAAACAAGTGGAATTCTCGAGTCCAAAAAAGACAAGCCCTGAAACGGGCGAAAACGAGCGTTGTAATGACATCAAGGGGTGAAATACGTACTACTTGGCAGCGGGGTCTTCAAGGTGCCGTGCGAACGGGACTCCATGTGGGTTACCTTGGTGTAGTAGTCCACGACGCAGAGGTTGTCGCCAGCGGAGGAGACAAAGTCGGGCCACCGCTCAGCTGTGAGGCGCTCGACGGAGTCAGTCTCCGCGTCCGCCGCAGTATCCTTAGAATCGCCAAAGGGGTTCTGGAACCACGAGACCAGCGCAGCGGAGGTCCGTGACCTCATGCTCAGGACCGCGGGCTTGCGGCGGAGTGGTGGGGCGCCAAAGGGGACGCGAAGCGACGTCGCCCATGACGACCTGTCACTGCCCCGCTGTAGCGACTTCGCCAGCCCGGCTGCCCACAAACACAACCCGTCATTCATGCCCGAACATAAGACACGCTCAGCGACGCGAAGGACAGCCTCGGTAACAATCGCGTCTCTTCCTAGCAATGGCAACACTTTAAGGGAGTCCGAAACGCATGAAGCAGGCACACTGTATTCCGGGATGACACAGAATGACGCAGCACCACGTCAGCTACGGCGATAGCTACATACAATTGCGACCGTAGCTACGGCGTCACCTACAGGCTACAGCTCTAACCTACCCTCCCACTTCCCACAGCCCCCCCCCGAGTGTGAAACTACGAATACCGAGTAGACAGCCCGTTGGTCTGGTTGAATAGACAAACACACTGGGCTGGAACCCGAGTGGGCGTGCGTTGCCCTGATTGGCTGATTGTGGCGCACCCGATGGGCGGGCGCACGCCGATGATAGAACCGTCGTTGCCATTGTCACTCGACGCCCAACGATAGAACCGCCCAGTCTGTCCGTTCGTTCGTCGCTCCAGGCCTCTTGGGTGTATGCGTGCTGAGCACGGGGTTCGAAATCACAGTCAGCTGCACCCTTACTCAGTGTATCCTGAACGCTGGGAAGTAACGAGCACCGAATTACGTAGCGCTGTGTCTGGCGTTGTCAAAGGATTCGTCGCCCGTAGTCGCTAATAAATAATATGTCCTGATGGGATGGGAAATCTTCAGGGCGGGCCGGCGGGGGCCAACGCATGAACGCAGCAGGGCGATAAGCTCTTCCTCTACCCGTACCTGACTAGTAGAGTACCCGGTACAGGTATCCTTACAAGTACATGTTCTTGCTTACAATATCCCAACGCATGAACGCAGCGCGCAGGGCGAGGCTCTTTCTCTACGAACCTATACCCGTACCTGACTACTAGACTAGCTAGGGTACCCGGTACCGGTACCCCTACCAATACATATTTTTGCTTACAATATCTCATACCCTCGTCCACATAGTAAGTCAGGACACGCGATATGTAGAACACTACTATACTTCTCCTGTCCATTGTCTGTCCCGTACATATTGCCGGGTGCACTTCCACATGGTGTCTAGTCTGGTTTCGTCTGGTGGTTTTGTCCTGCACTTTGTATGTCCCGTACCTGTACTTGCCAAAAAACCGGATCGCTCCGCCGGCCGCCTGTCGGTCTGGTCTGGTCCCAAAAAAAAAACCGGATCGCTCCGCCGGCCGCCTGTCGGTCTGGTCTGGTCCCAAAAACCGGATCGCTGCTCCGCCGGCCGCTTGTCGGTCTGGTCTGGTTTCGCCAAAAAAACCGGATCGCTGCTCTGCCGGCCGCCTGTCGGTCTGGTCGCTACCCCCCGGAGAACAAAAAAACCGGATCGCTGCTCTGCCGGCCGCTTGTCGGTCTGGTCTGGTTTCGCCAAAAAAACCGGATCGCTCCGCCGGCCGCCTGCTGTCGGTCTGGTCTGGTTTCGCCAAAAAAACCGGATCGCTCCCCCGGCCGCCTGTCGGTCTGGTCGCTACCCCCCCGGGAGAACAAAAAAAAACCGGATCGCTGCTCCGCCGGCCGCCTGTCGGTCTGGTCGCTACCCCCCGGGAGAACCAAAAAACCGGATCGCTGCTCCGCCGGCCGCATGTCGGTCTGGTCTGGTTTCGTCAAAAAAACCGGATCGCCCCCCCAGCCGCCTGTCGGTCTGGTCTGGTTTGGTCTGGTCTGGTTTCGTCTGTTGGCTGGTTTTGTCTGCTGGTTCTGTACCGTACCCGTACCCGTACTTGCCAAAAAACCGGATCGCTGCTCCGCCGGCCGCGGTTTCTGATTAGCGCCTCATGCCGACATTCCGGTTACTGGTCTGGCGCGCACAGCACGCTCCGCCGGCCGCGGTTTCAGATTAGCGCCTCATGCCGACATTCCGGTTTCGACATTCCGGTTTCATCGCGCCGGCCCACTCCGGGATTGCCACGCCGGCTCGCTCCGGTCGCCACTCCGGCCCACTCCGGCCCACTCCGGCCCACTCCGGGATCGCCGCGGCCGCCCACTCCGGCCAACCCACTCCGGCTCACTCACCCCGCGGCGGCCCACTCCGGGATGTAGAGGCTATGTAGAGGCTATGTAGAGGCCCTACATCGCCGTTTTGCACCGCTTTCGGTGTGCCTCTTCTCCATTTCGCGACGACAATGTAGGGATGTAGACGATTTCGGGATTTTAGCCTCTCAGTGTGTCCCTCTCCTCTCACCTCAACTCCTTTTTTTTTTCCCAATACGAAATTTCTCAAAATCATCTACATCCCTACATTATCGTCGTGAAATGGAGAAGGGGCACACCGAAAACCGTGCAAAACGGCAGTGTAGGGCCTCTACATATCCCTACATGCCCCTACATGCCCCTACATGCCCCCTACATCCCTCTTCACCCCTCCGCCCTCAACGTGAGTTCGCCGCCCGGCAAACTCGAGCACACTCTTGACCGCCTGAGTTCGCCGCCCGGCAAACTCGAGCACACTCTTGACCGCCTGAGTTCGCCGCCCGGCAAACTCGAGCACACTCTTGACCGCCTGAGTTCGCCGCCCGGCAGACTCGAGCACACTCTTGACCGCCTGAGTTCGCCGCCCGGCAAACTCGAGCACACTCTTGACCGCCTGAGTTCGCCGCCCGGCAAACTCGCGGTGTCCCGGAGCGGCTTGAGTTCGCCGAAAGTTCAAACTCCCACTCCGGGATCGCCACGCCGGCTCAAACATTGTTCGAGCTTTGGTGACCGTTTTTTTTTGAGCCCGTTACAACATGTTCCCCCCGTTATGGTATCGTGTACGTGATTGGATACTGAAGCGGATCATCGTTCTCCGGTCCGCCCGATGTCTCGGTGTACACGACGACACCGTTTCTTTTGATGGTAATCCCGGGTGTGTTCTTAGGACGAGCCCAATTCACTGTGAACGATGCGGAGTTGTTCCTGCTCGGGTCGACCATTGTCCACATCAGGTCACCCTCCCCAATGGATTGGCTATACACGTAATCTGAACTTGAAGCAAGACCAGCGTCTAAAGAGAAATGATAGGGTGTAGCGTCTCTATTTCTATCGTTTGAGTGATAGTACAGCTTCCATGTGCTCTCAGGGATCACAACCGAATCCCCAAACGAGCTATCAACCCAAAAAAGCCAAACACCGCCGCCGGCGGATGGCATGACCGAAACGAAGAACTCCCAAACCGTCGGCGCCGTGTAGCTCCCGACCGGCTGCGGCCCCGCCGTGTTGCCGCGGGCATCAATGAGCTCCACCCAAAAGTAGTTCGTCCCGCCCGCTAGCCCATCGGCCGTGGTGACGCCATCCAAGTACCTTTTGACGCCGGTGGCGTGGTTTTTCGTCGACGAGTTTAGCACGGCCGCGGTGACGTTGGTGTACTCCGCCGGAACTTCGTCGACGGTGTTGCGGTAGAGCCGTACCTCGGTGACACCACTCATTTTGAGGTAGAGTAAGATTTTTCGATGCACCCGGGAATATTCGGAGCGTTCTCCTCTAGCCGGTTCATCTCGGTGCCCATGTGCCGGATGAAGTCGCCCTCCGATGCGTACTCCGCATCATGGAGGTGCCGGAGCGTACACTCTGTGTTGATGTCCCGCACCACCTCCCCGTACCTTGAGGCGAAGTTGTTGTGCCGCTCCGACTTGTTCTCCCATTCGAGGCCCCGGTTCACCGCCGCCACGGACCCGCTGAGAAGTGAAAGGCATCCGCTGACGATGGCGGGAACCCCGGTGGTAGTCGATGGTTGCCCTACCCCATACGTAATGTTAAGACAACCCACACCGAGACTCAGTGCGACGGTGGTGAACAGCGCCATGTCCGCACGTCCCTTGAAGAAGGAATAGGAATCCCCATGCATGAGCTTGAGAATTTTCGCGTGTGCTCTCCACTTATGAAGCAAGGGATGTTCGATATGAACCGCGGCCTCGCTTTCGCTCATGTTTGTAATCAACGAAGAAAAAGGGTACCCGGCCTAATTTCAAGTCCGCTCACATCAAGCCTAGTAATAACCCCTGGGTCCCCCCCCACTGTGTTCCCGATGCTATTTTGCCGGATGCTCGTGGTGAACCCCATGAGGTAGTTCCATGGCGGGAGGTACGTGGTTACATCGGGGCGGTTGGTGTCCGACAGCCGCAGATTGGTTTCTAGTAAGGGCATGGTTGTTTTACTAAGTGTCATAGAAAGAAAGATTGATGGTAACACTGAAGGCGTCGGCGGGGTTGACCTCTATCGAGCTCTCCGCCAGTTCCGGTGGCGTGGTGTCCTCGTCGACGTCAAAGACGGTACCGGTTTCGGATTGTTGGGCGAAAATCTCCACAAAGCCCTCGTGGAGCCCCTCGCGCAGGAGATTGCCGGGGAAGTTTGCAGTCCCGAGCGTGTGACGGAAAGTCATTGTTCGTTTGGTATTTGGTAGAAGGTGAGACAAATAACGTACGCCGAAGTCGCGATGTCGGACAGTGGAGCAAAGCCCGAGGAGGTCCGCAAGCGGAGATCGATTTCGCCTACGCGGTCCAGCGGCCGCCGAATGGGGATGCCTACGGTGTCTTCGTTCACACCTTTAAGGCTGAGCTTTTGACCCACGTAGCTCAACGCGTCCTGCGCCTCTGTTCCTGGGAGATAGGCTAGGACGTTCAGATTTTGGTACGGGTCTTCGACGAATGTATTGCTCGTAATTACAAGCCCGTAGGTTTGCGAGCCGAAGAGGTAAATCAAAGAGCAATGTGAGACCGCCATCTGCCACCTCGTGCCGTCGTTCCGGTCCGTCCGGAATGTGCGGAAATCGACGGGGACTTTTTCGTTGGGCCCGTCAACCATCATCCACACGTGAAAGAAGGGAGGATATAGGCTTCGCTCGGGCTCATCAACCCAGAACACAAGGCTAAAAGTAAAGTCGCTTATGAACGTCGTCGGCGTCCACGGAAGGACGCTCTTTCGGAATTTCGTAGGGCCTTGGAGTAAGTAGAATGACATGTCCCCCCGGACAAGCTGAGATCCGTCGCAAATCCCGGCGCACGTGTTGCTTTGCACGTAGGGGCTGTCTGCCATCTCCCCGTAAACGTTGCCGCCTCGCCATGACTGCATAAATGCTAGAACGGCATCATGGTTTCCCGTCTCCCATGTCTTGTAAGAGTTTGATTGCTGAATCGGCGGCGAGCACAGCATTATTGCCAGCGGGTCGAGCTCCACTCCTTGCATGCCGGTTATCGGTGTGCACCACTCGAGCGCGAAGCGGACGTGGGGCTTGCCTTGGAAGCCGGAGCCGTTTTGAAAGGCCGGCGTGCGAACGGTGAAGGAGTACCCCTCGCCCCTAAACCGTTCGGCCGAGCTTACCACGATCCTGCGACGTGCGGTCATTTGCATCTATTGTGTTAATCAATAGAAAACATTCACCAGGCCATCGGCTCCGATCACGATGAATGAATCGTAATGGGAGAACAAATCAACCGTGAGGCTTGTGGCGAGCTGCCCAGCGAACTGCGCAGTGAGATGGGATACAGAAGTGGATACGTCTACACCGTTCTGGGATAGCATACTTTTGTGGGACTGTGACTCGAGGTCCATCGCGATAGCATATGTGCCATCCGTCGCTGTCCAATTGGCATGATTTATCACACCCATGTGCTCTAGGCAACCGTAGGCATGAAACGCTTTTTGAGCCTCAGCAAACGCCTCCGAATTGGTGCCTATGGGCTTGGATGGGGTCAAAACTCCGTTGATCGTGAACTGGTAGCGTCCAGTGTCCAAGATCGGGTTTGTTCGTTTGGATATGTAGTCGGCCGTCACGTAATTGCTGACATCCTTTCTAAAAATCCCGATCAATGTTTTCAAGGACTTGAAGGGCGAGCTGAAAGCCATCGACATCGACCCCGAATTCGCCGGCGCAATCCACCGATGCTGTGAATACGTGGCGAAGGGCACGACGATTCCGCCGCTGTTCGCTTCCATCAAAGCGCGATCCACGGTCGGATCGAGGTGAATCATCTCGCATACGTATTCGACGTCCATGATCGCCCACGCCTTCGGGTTCGGGGAGGCCGCGTACAATTTGTCCTGAGATTCAATCGTGAGCTCCATGGTGAGATGGGTCCGTGCCATGGCGCCGACAGGGAGATACCTCTGCTGCATCGTTCCGACGACGCCACTCATGAGCGGAATGCAAAAAATCTTCGAGGAATCAGCCGGCAAAGACGTATTGAAACCCTCGGCCACCGTGCCGGCGTAGCTCATCTGCACCGAGCTTCCCGTCAGATCGTGCAAAGTGGTCACCAAGGCATTATACTCCTCGATGTTCTCAAGGACACCTCCCCCGGCTCCCCCACTCGCAGAGATTTTCAACGCCCGGAACACGGAGTGCGCTGACTTGTCTAGTGCAAGGACTTCATCGGACAGGTTGTACAGCCTGAAACGCAAGTAGCTCTGCCGGCAATTCAAGTACTCGCCCCTATTACCAGTCGGCAGTACAAATCTCACGGTGTTTCCGGGTAAAAATTCAGTGGATCCGTTTTCCGGGAATATATGCACCTTGCTTTTTGTGGCGGGAGCCGCCACGGGCTTATTCCCATACACGAATGAGTCGCTGAGCGAGCTGCGGACTGCGGCCATGTGTGATGACGTGGTTGTTTTGTAGTACGTCTCAGAAAATATTTTCATCACCCCCTTTCGAGCTGGGAGCCCGCTCTCATTTTACCGTATGCCGATCGAACCGCCGCCGCGTGCCCTTTCAAGCTACCGGCATCGACCTTCCCACTGGTTAGCGCACTCTCTACCCCACCCGCGATACCGCCGACCCCGGTGGCAATTGCCCCGACGGAAGCGAGGCCGGCGCCAAGAGTGGGGTTGAATGCGGCGACCGGCGCGGCCGCGTTGAGCATCCAGCCCCCGAGCTTTGTTCCGGCAACTCGCACGCCGTGCGCGACCTTCTGTCCCACGGTCCGCAGTTGGTGCAACTTCTCGCCCAGATAGTGCCCGAGGCCCATGCTGATGTGTGTGTGTTTGCTATAACAACAGGTTTTTTTGTTTTACTTATCGTGTGTTCTGGGGTTGGATGCTTGCATCGATGGCCGAGGTGGCACAGGCACGGCCCGGGGCATCCCCCTGCCGGATTGCGCCATGGACGACGCTGCGTGCTTGAATTGGTCATGCTTCTGCATGGAAGTCGCCGAAGCGGAGGGTCGAGAAGTAGAGGAACGAGAGGACGTCGCCTTTGCGGAGGACGTCGCCTTTGCGGAGGACGTCGCCTTTGCGGAGGACGTTGCCGTTGCGGAGGACGTCGCCGATGTTGCTGCCCTCGAGTCTCCGATTACGGACGCGGATCTAGTCAGCGGGTCTTGTTGTTGGAGAACGTTGGGCGCGACGACGCCCATCGTCCACCCCCTGGTGAATGGCTCCCGCGGCTGAATTGAGGCGGCGAATTCGATGCCGCTGCCGCCCGGCGCGGCGTTTTGAACCGGTGTGTACTTTACCCTATTGCGCGGTGGCCTTGACTGAGTCTTTGTGGCCCTGCGCGCCTTCTTTGGGGCCCTCGGCTTTTTTTTACCCGCTGTCGTTGAGGGTCGGCGCGGCATCGTCTATACCTATACGATCGAAATTCTTGTATAGGTTCCCCGTGCCCGTGTCAGCGAACATGAAGGCGTAGGGCCGGTCAAACACGTACCGCATGACCGCGTGCGCTTCATCCCGCGGGAGCGTGATCATCTCCTCGAATATCGCCGTGGTTTCCTTCTTGTTCCGGGGCTTGTACATCAAAAAGTGGCTGAGCGTCTTGCGTATGCCAAGCGGCATCGAGTTGTAAGACTGAACAAGGATGATGATGGACAGCCGGTAGTGGCGGCGATTGAATATCAGCTCGCGCAGAATGTGCTGGATCTCATTGTCTTTCAAGGATGCGGTCACGTCGTCTAGAATTAAAAGGCTGTTTTTTTCTTTTTCCGCCGCCAGCTTGACTGCCTCCCGAATTCCGTCGAGGGTCGCCCAATCTAGGTCGTCGTGCATCTTGTTGTGATTTTTAAAGATGTTTCGCTTCAGACTCGCCACGGAGTGAGACGGCATGACAACGTGCACGTGATGGAACGCCTTGCGGTAGGCTTGCTTGCTTGATATGAGGTTGATGAGCATCGACGTCTTCCCCGTGCCCGCGGACCCGATGATCGCCATAAAAAATGGCCTATTCGGGAGGGGCTCCACCACTTGATCATGGATCTTTTTGTCGCAGAGAAACGCTGGGGGGTTCACTTTGAATTCCGACCGTTGTTCGATGTTGAATCGCATTTTTTAGTGCGCCGCCGTTTATAGTACCTTCTTATTTCTTTCGGGGAAACCCCCCAGGTTACCGCCTCTAAGACCTCGTATTGCTCGTCCGTAAAGCCAAAACCGCCGTAATTTTCCTTCCACCATGCGGTGGAACCGTAGTTCGAGCTCCGGGCAAAGAGCTGGGGGTCCAACGGGGGCGCCGTACATGCGCCCACGGATGAGACCGCTTCACCACGATCAACCTCATCACCGATGGTCTCGAGTAGAGACGAAGTAGACGCCATGGTTCTATTTATTTTCTATTGTAGTAAGAAAAGAAATGGCATGGGACGGAGCGATCTCGAGCGCGGCGACGGCAGTGACGGAGACGGTGAACAAGACACCGTTCCTGAAATACCTGGCGATAGTGGGGGGAGCGATGTGGCTAGTGGAAAGGTTCAAGCCGAGGCGCCAACCCCACCCCCACCCCCGACCCCCGCCAAAAAAAGAGTAGCGTCGGCGAAGATGCAGGCCGCCCTCCTGCGGGCTAGAACGGCTAAGGCGGAGAAAAGAAAGCAGCGGAACGATGCTCAACGAAATGCACCGGAACCTCAATTTTTCTTTGATATCGTGTAAAGATGCTCCAACAAGTTTATTTGGACACGGCCTACGCCGACGTTGTCCTCGTAGACGGCACCCATGTCTTCTCGATCCTAGACCCTATGACCGTTCCCCAGGGTTTCACCATGCAGGTTCGACTGCTGAACGCGTGGTTGCCGCATACCTATTACAGCATATTCGAAGGAAACGACACGCTTATTCTTAAATACGACGACGGTGGTGAAATTCCGGGACAACCGGTAACCATCAAGCTTCCCCACGGGAACCGGTCCATCGACGACATCGTTGCATTCCTCAACGATGGACGACTCGATGAGTACGTGGCGAGTTACGATGAGAACACGAATAAGATGTCGCTAATTGCAACGGAAATAGCAGATCATCTTGTTGTGATCGGGGAAGGCACCACATGCACTCGGCTACTAGGCTTGAATGTTGGTGACTCCGCCCAAATCGTCGACGGAGGAGATCTTTTGCTCACCGCTAGTCGTATCGTGGACTTGACGCGGACTAGCTCTGTGTTTGTGCACAGCAACCTCCTCACTCAAAACCGCGACCCCCGGACAAGGCGTGTGGGTGACATCCTAGCAAAAATCCCAAGCTCCGCGCAGTTTAATGAAATCGACCATTATAGCTCGGACGCGTTCGTCGACGTCTTCAACCGGTATCTCAGCTACATTAGCCTCCGGCTCAGCGACGACGACGGGCGGACGCTCGACCTCAACGGCTCACGGTTTACCGCCACGCTAAAAATTGCTTTTATTAAGATTAATAATGAATCAATCCCGGCAAGTATCGGCGCCGCTGCAGTTGAACGGCCGCCGGGCGGTGGAGGTGGACCTCAGCCAGGTCGAATTGCTGTACCGGGAGCTAGCGGCCCGGGTGGCGGTGGAGGAGACGGAAAATGACCGGCAGGACACGGACATCGATGAAGTTAAATTGGACCTCGTAGCTCTGAGCAACAAAGTGATAGGGTTTGATGACGACTTCACTGCCGCAAACATCCGAACAGACAACATCACCGCTATCAGGTTTGACACCGACATCACAGTGGGCGCCTCGCTTTTGCCGACGACGGCGGCGTTGGTGGGACCGATTCACTCACTCGGGAGCGAAACGCACCAATGGAAGACTGTGCACGCCGAAGAGGTTATGCTTGCTGGAGTGAGCTTGAGCAATACATTGGGGGAATTGAGGGAGGATATAGACGCCGGATCGAATCTTGTGCAGCACCTGAAAATCGAGGGAGACGGGCTGATCGGCGTCGACCACAACAAACGTGATTTTGGGGCGTTGGACTATCCGTGGTGGACCATTTACACCACCGACATCACCGTGAATGACAGCATCAATGCAAACATGCTCAAATCCAGCCGCTCGGATACCGATGACATCTCAGTGTACGCCAATCTCGTGCCAAATGACACGGACATCGGTGGGAATACGATTGGGACGGAGACGAAGCCGTGGCAAACCGGGCACTTCCACGACGTATATTCTAAGAACCTATTTGGGCAGAATGAGGAGGGTTACTCTCGCCGGGTGCTTCTCGACGGGGATCAAAACGTGTCCAACGACATTATACCGCAGGCTGATAAAAAAGTTGATTTCGGATCACAAACCAGGCCTTTTAGCAGGGCATTCTTCGAGGAGTTGATAGGGCAAGATGCCACGGGGACGCCGAGGAGGGCATTGCTAGAAGGAGGTGACTACGATACGGCCAATCATTCGCACGACGACGACTACGCCGCTGCTGCATACACGCACGACGACTACGCCGCTGTTGCACACACGCACGACGACTACGCCCCGGTTGAACACACGCACAATGAGTATGCCTTGACTACGCATACGCACACTGGGTTCGCCCCGACCAACCACTCACACGACGACTACGCCACAACCGGACACACGCACGATGACTACGCCTTGACTACGCACACGCACGATGACGCCTACGCTCCTATTGCACACACGCACGATGACTACGCCTTGACTACGCATACGCACGACGACGCCTACGCCCCTATTGCACACACGCACGATGACTACGCCCCGGTTGAACACGCACACGATGACGCCTACGCTCCTATTGCACACACGCACGATGACTACGCCCCGGTTGAACACGCACACGATGACGCCTACGCTCCTATTGCACACACGCACGATGACTACGCCACTACCGGGCACACGCACGACGACTACGCCTTGACTACGCATACGCACGACGACTACGCCCCGGTTGAACACGCGCACGATGACGCCTACGCTCCTATTGCACACACGCACGATGACTACGCCACTACCGGGCACACGCACGACGACTACGCCTTGACTACGCATACGCACGACGACTACGCCCCGGTTGAACACGCGCACGATGACGCCTACGCTCCTATTGCACACACGCACGCATGGAATACCATCACGGGCAAGCCAACATTCTTTAGTGGCTCGTACAACGACTTGACAGACAGGCCTGACATCGAGGAAATTGTCGAGGTACAACTATTGGCCGCTGGAAGTGATTATGCACTTGAAAATCATACACACAACGAGTACGCCCCGACCAACCACACACACAGTGAGTACGCCACTGTCACACACACACACAACGAGTACGCCTCGACCAACCACACGCACGACGACTACGCATTGACTACGCACACGCACGATGACGCCTACGCTCCTATTGAACACGCGCACGATGACTATGCCTTGACTACGCATACGCACACTGGGTTCGCCCCGACCAACCACACGCACGACGACTCCTACGCTCCTATTTCACACACACACGATGACTACGCCACTACCGGACACACGCACAATGAGTACGCCTTGACTACGCATACGCACACTGGGTTCGCCCCGACCAACCACTCACACAGTGAGTACGCCCCGATAAGTCACACGCACACTAGGTTCGCCCCGACCAACCACTCGCACAGTGAGTACGCCCTGACTACGCATACGCACACTGGGTTCGCCCCGATAAGTCACACGCACGCATGGAATACCATCACGGGCAAGCCCACTTTTTTCAGCGGCTCCTACAACGATCTCACCGATAAGCCAGGGGCTGCGACGTGGCAGGACCTTCAGGGCCGGCCGAATTGGACAAACTACTTCTCACTAGGGGGCACGACGGATACCGTGACAATCGGCTCCAACAACTTCAAGAGCGGTGACTTCGCTCCCAACGGCCAAGGCGTGTATGACCTCGGCGACCCCTATGCTCGATGGCGGCGCTTTTATGTGGTGGAGATATACGCCGACAAGGGTATCGACGCGGGCAACAATCGCATCACGAACGTCGCAGCCCCGGTAGGTTACTACGATGCTGCAACGAAAGGGTATGTTGACGAAGCCGTAGGAACGGGCACAACTTCATGGAGCGGGATCACTGATATACCAACGTGGATAACCAAGGTTTCGTACAATGACATAGGCCAATATATGGAGCCTGTGCAACCCTCTAATTTTGACATCGTATTGCATGACTCCTTGACACCGGTGTCGAACTCGACGTTTAATTTGGGTCAAAATCTGAGGCGATTCCTGTTCGGTTATTTCGAGCGTGTTCGCTTGTCTGGAAACGATCCGTACTATGACGACGAGGCTATCACATATGAATTCCTTCGGTCCTACGTCACGGAAAACGCACAAGGTGCATCGTCATGGAGCGGGATCAGCGACAAACCGGCGTGGGTCGAAAAGGTGTCATATGAAAATGGTGTGGACCCGGAAAACCCCTCAAATTATGACATCGTGGTTAGCGATTCGATCATTCCGGCCGGTCTTTACAGCATTGGACGTGAGAACAGACGTTTTGTTTACGGATATTTTCAGCGGGTGCGTGTTTCTGAATCACCGTACGACGACGATGAGGCAGTACCGTTACAATTTATGCGCGAATACGTCGCAGCGAATGCGATGTGGTCGGATTGGAGCGACATCAGAGGAAGACCGGACTGGACGAACACTTTCAGTGGCGACACAACTACGGTAAGCGTGGGGAGTAATCTAGTTCCGAACGCCTCCCAACTCGATATAGGAAGTGTGTCCTTGCCGTGGAGGCACATTTATTCCTCATATCTGACTGTATATAGCTTTGCTTACTTCAGTGGATCGTGTATCCAAGGGGTAGGCGCCCCGACAAGTGACACCGATGCTGCCACAAAGAAATACGTGGATGACACCGAAACGGACACGAGATCGTACGTGGACGCCCAAAAACAGGACCTTTTATCACAAATTGATACTTTATCGACACAAGCGGGTCATATCATCAGCATCCTAGCGGCCGAGATGAGAGAAGAGGAGATTCCGTTCAGGGTCATCTACAGCGAGGACAATAACTCAAAAATGCTGACGGTGGGACAGTCTAGGGCCTTGCATTTTATTTTTCCAGCCTCGCTCCAGAATCACACGGACCTTATTACGGAAGTCAAGCTCACATTTTCATGTCGAAAATCGACAGGCTTTATGTTTCTCAGGGGTCGAAGCACCACAAGCCTAAGTTGGGATATGACCGGCACTGATCTATTGGTGCAGGAATCATTTCCAGCCTTTGGTTTGTCTACCGGCTCGTTGGATGAGATACTGAACGTCAAAGTTACACTGCGTGTTACGATCGCTTCTAATGTGTTTACTGTTGCTTCTACCACTGTGAAGGTGCGTGACCGGCTCGAGCAAGATTTCACAATGTTTATGTAGCTACTAGTTATGAACGCCGGCGCCTCGCGTCGCCTCGCCTCTTCTGCTGTTGGGCCGACTCCACCGCCCTCTGTGTTGGCACGCGTTTGCGCACCGGACGGCCAAGATTGGGCGGTGGGGGGGCTGACTTGGGCGATGGGGGGACCGGACGGCCAAGTTTGCGGGGTGGGGGCGCTCGAGCGCGGAGCGCATTGACCGGCTGCTTCTTGGCGCGGGTGGGGGCGCTCGTTGTAGCTTTGGCGTTGCTTTCCCGGCGCTCCTCCAACCGCTCCTCTTCCTCAGCCTCGGGTGGACCCCAAGGTCCAAGGTCCTCTTGCACGGGTGGCAAGGCTCCCGACGGCAGCATTGTCTTCGACTTGGTGGCTAAGTGGCTCTCGAGGCTGTCAAACGTCTTGCGCAAGTAGCCGATGTTGACATCGCTGGCGTGGTTGAAGAAGCCGGCGATCTTTTCGCTGATTTGCGTGGCGGTGAGCGACGGCTTGCGGCGCGACATCTCCCGGTGTTTCCATGTTACTTGGGCGTGGCGCACGTCCAGCGGAGTGACGGAGGTGTCAATGAGCCGGCCGTTGTGGATCTGTTTGAAAGTCAAACCGGCGGCGATGAAGGCCTTCTTCACCTTTGGACCGGCAGGGAGAGGCAGCCCATCCTTCTTGCGGCCGATGCCCACCAGCCACTTCCGGTCGGTTTCGGGGTGCCCCGGAGCGAGTGTCGCATCGACAGCGGCCTTGATGTCGGAGTGTTTCGAGAGGTCGAACGAATAGGGCGTCCCGAAGCGGCTCTTCCCGGTCTTGAAGTGCGCGATGTAGATCTCCCCGGAGAAGCGGTTGTACCAATCCTCCCGGGAGGGGTCGCCGACCGTGGGGTCAAACCGTCGGCCGTCGTCGCCCCGGATCTCGATGCCCCCCAGGTTGTCCCGCAACCCGAGGAGCTTCACTTGCAGGAAGGCTGCCAGCCAGGTGGTGGACGGCCCCAAAGCGCTCTTGATTTTTGGGAGGTAGCGGACGAGCATCTCGTAGCTGGGGACGGCGTGCAAGTCACTATTCGCCTTATTGCCTTGCACCTCCCGGTCCGCTTGGATGGCTTGAAAGAGGCCGACCTCACCCTCACCGAATCCACCGCGGTACGTTTGAAGCACGTCCGTCCCGAGGCTGTCCCGGAAGACCCCCCACGCGCCGAAGGTGGTCGTGATGTGCCCCAGCTTTTTTGAGTAGCTTTGGGTAACCTGCTTGAGCGCCGTGGACTTGGTCCGCGCGCGGGCGCGCTTCCCGGCGACGGAAGTGGCCACAGAGCCGCTAGACACCTCCTCATCGTCATCATCGTCCCGGGCGGCCACCGCGCCGGCGGCGCTGTCCATGGCGGTGGCGTCGGCCTCCACTTGGATGACAGTTTTTGTGTTTTTCGCCCGGAGCCACGCCATCACCCCCTCGGCGTCGCGAAGAACCGGGACGGCATTATCACCGGGATCCGCCTTAGCGAACTCCGTGCGAATCTGGCGGAACGTACGGCGAACATCGTCAATGTAGACCTTGGAGTACGTCTCCGCGACGAGCTTGCCGTCCCGCATGATCTTGCGCGCGCTCGACGTCCCCATGTTGTGCTTCTCAACCTCGCCGCTCCAGAAAGTTTCGATCTGCGCCCAAGTGATCGGGGTACCGGTGCCCTTCTCCGGAGTCTCCTCCAAGCATTGTGGGTAGTCCGGGCGAGGGGGCTGCGCCGGGGGCGCAGAGACTTGAACCCTGGGGAGGTTGAGGGGGGGAAGGGGGGTCTTGTTGGCGTACAATCCCTCAAGCTCCACGCCGTGGGTGTCCTCGAGCACGGCGCGGAAACGAGGGTCCAGCGCGCGGATGCGGTTGATCTCCCGCTCCCCCCACCGGTAGGCGGCGAGGGTTTTCGAGGAAGGTTTCCTGCCGTCAATGATACCGCGGACGGCAGATTTGAATCGCTTCTCCTCCGCATTGGCCGCGTAGTACGCTTTGGCGCGCGCGCGCTTGACAGCGGGCGAATCCGGCATGGCTGAGTTGTTTGTTGTCCTTGGAGATAATATTTTTTTTCTGTCCCCTTACGCACACCGCCGGTTTCAATCCCGGAAAAAAAACGCACCTACCCGGCTTAACGCGCGATGTAATTATCTCCGGGTTTATAAAGCAAACAACATGGTCCGTTCCACCACCGCATCCGCCGCCATGTCCGCCGTATCCAACGTATCCGACGTCACGGACTCCGTAGAAAACATATCGGAGGGTGAGCTCAAGCGGCTGGCGGCGATGCAACTCCTTCATCTCCAAAAAGACCGAGAGCGGGCGCGCGAGTACTACGCCAAACACACGGAGGCCTGCCGGAGAGCAAATCTCGAGCGTTATTACCGGAAGAAAGCCCAGAAGCGTGCCGAGGCGGGAGCGTGCAAGTAGTGTTTTTTAATCTTTGTAAATGAAAGAAACTTCATTACAGTTCGGGGAGAGGCCGGGGGTGGGCATGCACATCTATTCATCGTCACTGGTGTCGTCGTCATCGGTCTTCTTCCTTTCCCTCAAATTCAGCAGCACCATCCCTTTAAACTTTCGGTCCATTTCATAACCCATGTTTCTCAGCTTTTGACTGAGCTGCTGGCTATGCTTGATTTGGAGCTGTTCAAAATAGCAACGCTCCTCGCGAAGAATATTCCATACCTCTTTGAGGGGGATGAAATTGCCCTCGGGGGCGGCCTCGAAGCATGTCTTCATGAACTCCTCAAGAAGATTGTTATCGCGCACGTAGCTCTTCGCGTCATTTCTCACACTGGCGGGCGTCTCGAAGGCGAACCCGTACTCGTTGAAGGTGCGAATGAGATAGGCCAAAAAAGCCGCGCCGTACTTTTTGGAGCAAAACTTGGCTTGCAGGGTGGTGTCGATTCGCCTGTGCCCAAGCGCGGTGGGGTTCTCCATGAACTTGTTTCTGAAGCGGAGGAGGCGCAGGCGGCGCTCAATGCCTCCGGAGCTGTCGTCCACGCCGGGGATCTCGTTAAAGCACAAAATTATGTTGGCTACGCATCGAAACTCTTCTGCCGTCTTATACAGGTCCCTAGCTTGGATGAGGTCGTGTCCTGAGCATTGCTTGAGCAGCCCAGCCCGGAGCTTGTCGCCGGATTCCGCCTCGGAGGCGATGACCACGCGCCTCCCCTTCAACTTGGCGAGCTCGGAGCTCAGAACTGAACCCGAGACGGACCGTGTGGCGAAGAGGCCCGCGCTCGGCTCGTAGTAGTATTCCCCGAAGGTTGTAGCCACTAGGTTCTTTGTGAGCCCCTTGCCGTTGGCGCCGGTGCCAGACCAAATGTGGAAGACGTCATTCGGGCGGTCGCCTACCACTGACGTCGCCAGCGTGTTAATCATGTAGCTGAGCTCATCCGGTTGGTGCATGTTTCCAATGGCCTCCATGATCGCCTCGGTGAGGCCATCGTTCGCCTCCAGGTCGGCCCGAGTGTGGCCCGTGCTCATGGACACCATATCCTCGGGCCGGCCCTCGCGGAAACGCTTCTCTCGAAAGTCGTAGACGCAGTCCTCGCAGCCAAGCAACATATCGTCGCCGTCGAGGCGGCTCAACCACCGCGCTGGGTTCGGGTCGTGTTTGTAAAGACTGCGCAACTCTTTCACAAGGTCAATTTTGAACTGAATCCTTCCGACCGCCGCCAACATCCGGCGCAACACGTCAAAATCCGTCATTTTCTTCCTTTGTTTCCCTCCGCTCTCCTCCCCGCCCTCCCCGTTCTCCTCCCCGTTCTCCTCTTCGCCCTCCCCGTTCTCCTTGGCGATCTCTTTCTTGGCGCGCAGCTCCTCAACCGCCTCACAAATTGCCGCGTGCACATCGTTGTTGAGCACGTGCACAAAATCCTCCACACCGTCCGAAATGCTCTCCCATCTCGGCGCCCGAAACATGTAAAATCCGGTGACCTTGCCGAGGTATACGAACCGATCCGGGAACATGCTGTGTACCGCCCTTGCCAGCAGCCGGTGGCCATTCTCCCACGCCGCCGCTATCAAATCTGTTGATAGCTGACTCATCTCCCCTTTGCGAGCTCCGGCGACGACCGCATCTCGCCACGCACGGTCCTTGTCGCTCAGCTCCAACGGCTTCATAGCGAACGTGCAGTCAAGCCCGGTTTCCGCGCGGACGTATCGACCAAGCCCGTCAATATCGACCAACGACGCGTCCGCGGAGTTGACAAGGACCCCATCGTGAATCAACGAAGCGATGTAGACGCCCGAGCGTTTCAAGTAGCCCATGGCCTTGGCCATGCACGTCGCCTCAAGGTCTTGCAGCCAAAGAGCGAGGGCCGTGTTCTCCCACGGCTTTCCGGTGGCGGAGTTCTTGATTTTCGCGGCTTGCATGTACTTCACGGACTCCGCAGCGGCCATGAACTCCCGCTTGCAGGCGTCGATATCCGCGTACACCTCTTGGCAAATTGCGGGAAGGGCGGTGTCGTCCGATATGTTGTGCTCTTTCTTCCATGTGTTGACGGACCCACCAAAGATGAGGATGATGAAGAGTTGCTTAGCCACCGACTTGGAGACATTGGCAGCCTCGGCGACGCTCGCGAGGTGTCCATCGCGCCCATCGCAGTACGCTTGAAGGGCTTGCGCGCGGGGGAACTTCCCAAGAAGCAGCCGGAAATGCGCGTTCTCCATGTCGACCTCCGTGTACATTCCGCTGGCTAGCACACGACGCATGCTGCCGAGCATGTTTTGGTAGCATACGCAATTGGGATAGGGATAGTAGCGTCCAATGGCGACAGTCTCATTAGGACCCAACGCATACTTCCGTTGCTTGTAGGTGACCTCCGATATACCGATGGGCTTTTTTTGGTGCATGCTCTTGGCCATGGAGATATGCTCCGGGCTGACATGGGAGTCGGGGCGTTGGAACGCGAGCATTCGCAAGAACCGATCATCGTGGTAGCATTCTGCGAGGGTGACGGACATGGCGGCGCTGTTGAGGGCGGAGGTTTTGAGGGCAATGGTTGATATGCTCATGGTGGATTATTGGCTGCCTTATATACATTTCCCGGAGACAATAAATGAAAGACTGCCAGCCGCACATCCCGGAGTTGGGTCGGGTCGGTGCATGTCTTTTTTCGCCTACCTATCTCAAAGGACACCTACCTGCGATGCGCATCCTAGATCTCTGCTGCGGTACTAAATCCATCGGCAAGGCGCTCCAACGCATATTCCCGGATCAAAGGTACGAGTACGTGACGGTGGACGTCGACCCCAAGTTCCAACCCACCATCGTCGCAGACATGCGGGACATCGACCCCGCCGCGTTGTGGAAGCCGGGAGAGTTTGACATCGTTTGGGCGTCGCCGCCGTGCACCGAGTATTCCCGCGCCAAAACCACGGGCGTGCGGGACCTAGTGACCGCGGACGCGGTGGTCAAGGGATGCATCGCCACCATCGAGCACCTGCAGCCCCGGGTATGGGCCATTGAGAACCCCGGATCGGGGATGCTTCGAAAGCGGGACTTCATGCAAAGCATGGAACCGTTCCGCCACGAATGCACCTATTGCAAGTATGGAAAGCGGTACCGCAAGCTCACGGACATTTGGACCAACCTTGAGGGGCTAGTCCTAGAGCGTTGTTGCGCGGCGATGCCATGTCCGCACCTCGTCAATGGATGCCACCCGGAAACCGCGCAAAAGGGACCGTCCGTCCAATCGGTCACCGCTATGGGCAAGCGGACCTCGGTGGAGTTGTACACCGTTCCCTACCCGCTCCTAAAGGCAATTTTGACGTTGCCGCCGGAGGGCGAGCCACCGGAGGGCGAGGGAGTACGCCAACGGGGGGGCAGTGCGCCGCCGGCGGGCATCGAACCGGAATGCCCGGAGCGAGCGAGTGCGCCGCCGGCGGGCATCGGGCGTGTGAGAGTGCGCCGCCGGCGGGGGGGCGAACCAAGAGGGGTGTAGGGATGTAGGCCGGGAGTGGGAGTGGGAGTTTGAACTTTCGGCGAACTCAAGCCGCTCCGGGACACCGCGAGTTTGCCGGGCGGCGAACTCAGGCGGTCAAGAGTGTGCTCGAGTTTGCCGGGCGGCGAACTCAGGCGGTCAAGAGTGTGCTTGAGTTTGCCGGGCGGCGAACTCATGCGGTCAAGAGTGTGCTCGAGTTTGCCGGGCGGCGAACTCACGTTGAGGGCGGAGGGGTGAAGAGGGATGTAGGGGGCATGTAGGGGCATGTAGGGTTATGTAGGGTTATGTAGAGGCCCTACATTGCGGTTTTGCACGGTTTTCGGTGTGCCCCTTCTCCATTTCACGACGATAATGTAGGGATGTAGACGATTTGGGGAAATTTCGTTTTGGGAAAAAAAAGAAAGAGTTGAGGTGAAAATTTTAAACACACCGAGAGGCTAAAATCCCAAAATCGTCTACATCCCTACATTGTCGTCGCGAAATGGAGAAGAGGCACACCGAAAGCGGTGCAAAACGGCGATGTAGGGCCTCTACATAGCCTCTACATAGCCTCTACATCCCGGAGTGGGCCGGCGCGATGAAACCGGAATGTCGAAACCGGAATGTCGAAACCGGAATGTCGGCATGAGGCGCTAATCTGAAACCGCGGCCGGCGGAGTAGCGATCCGGTTTTTTTGCAAGTACGGGTACGGTACAGAACCAGCAGACAAAACCAGCCAGCAGACGAAACCAGCCACCAGACAAAACCAGACCAGACCGACAGGCGGCCGGCGGCCGCGGGGGCGATCCGGTTTTTTGACGAAACCAGACCAGACCGACAGGCGGCCGGCGGAGCGGCGATCCGGTTTTTTTTTGTTCTCCCGGGGGGTAGCGGCCAGACCGACAGGCGGCCGGCGGAGCGATCCGGTTTTTTTGGCGAAACCAGACCAGACCGACAGCAGGCGGCCGGCGGAACGATCCGGTTTTTTTGGCGAAACCAGACCAGACCGACAGCAGGCGGCCGGCGGAGCGATCCGGTTTTTTTGGCGAAACCAGACCAGACCGACAAGCGGCCGGCGGAGCGGCGATCCGGTTTTTTGGACCAGACCAGACCGACAGGCGGCCGGCGGAACGATCCGGTTTTTTTGGCGAAACCAGACCGGACCGACAGCAGGCGGCCGGCGGAGCGATCCGGTTTTTTTGGCGAAACCAAACCAAACCGACAAGCGGCCGGCAGAGCAGCGATCCGGTTTTTTTGGCGAAACCAGACCAGACCGACAGCAGGCGGCCGGCGGAGCGATCCGGTTTTTTTGGCGAAACCAAACCAGACCGACAGCAGGCGGCCGGCGGAGCGATCCGGTTTTTTGGCGAAACCAGACCAGACCGACAGCAGGCGGCCGGCGGAGCGATCCGGTTTTTTTGGCGAAACCAGACCAGACCGAGAAGCGGCCGGCAGAGCAGCGATCCGGTTTTTTTGGCGAAACCAGACCAGACCGACAAGCGGCCGGCGGAGCAGCGATCCGGTTTTTTTGGCGAAACCATACCAGACCGATTGCAGGCGGCCGGCGGAGCGATCCGGTTTTTTTGGCGAAACCAGACCAGACCGACAGCAGGCGGCCGGCGGAGCGATCCGGTTTTTTTGGCGAAACCAGACCAGACCGACAAGCGGCCGGCGGAGCGGCGATCCGGTTTTTTTGTTCTCCGGGGGGTAGCGACCAGACCGACAGGCGGCCGGCGGAGCGGCGATCCGTTTTTTTTGGCGAAACCATACCAGACCGACAAGCGGCCGGCGGAGCGGCGATCCGGTTTTTTGGACCAGACCAGACCGACAGGCGGCCGGCGGAGCGATCCGGTTTTTTTTTTGGACCAGACCAGACCGACAGGCGGCCGGCGGAGCGATCCGGTTTTTTGGCAAGTACAGGTACGGGACATACAAAGTGCAGGACAAAACCACCAGACGAAACCAGACTAGACACCATGTGGAAGTGCACCCGGCAATATGTACGGGACAGACAATGGACAGGAGAAGTATAGTAGTTAACAGCAAGCTAGTCAAGAACGTGCGCCCCTCTCACCACGTCAAGCACGGCGACACCCAGGTACCACCCAAGCCTAGAAGATCCGGGAAGCCACCAGTTAGCTGACATTCGGTATGGTAAGACGCGAGCTTAAAGCGAGTGTTGTTGGACGAGTTTGTCGAATTAAGCCCATAGATTTCCCGGGAACTCCGTGAACTACAGACACACGTCATCATGGCGCCACGCTAGGGCATTGCGCAAGCGCTAATACCAGCAAGCTACATATAGCTCAGTCAACTACATAACCTCACTTTTTGGACTTGTTGGAGGGGGTTTGGAGGCGTGGATACCGTGTTGAATGCACGATGGGGGTTTGGCTTGCGGGTAGTGTGTGGATGGAGCGTGCAAGTTGATGCCGCTGGCATGTACGGGTGGTGTATTTAGAAAACATGCGAGTGAGCCCCACATGATGCAGGTTTTGATAGACCGTACCCTCCGTAAATGGGCGAGGGCGATTGGCATTGGCGAGGGACGGGGTCCTGATTGGCCGTCCGAGACGCAACGACACGTTGACGGTGGTGTTTCTAGTGCTTGAGGCATATACTTGTGCCACCACACCCGCAACACGCGTGGCACACGTCGGGAATTGCCCTTACGCAATAGTAGAAGTGACGAATGGATGACCATGTATCGCCAAGCCATGCCCAATTGAGATAGATTTGTTTTTGGAATGTGGCAAATATTGTCATAAGCACTTCATATGACTGTAGGACTCGTATGTACCTCTACTAGTTGCATTCCGTACTCTCCGAGGAATTGTACACCCGCGATTGTACAACCACTGTAATTAGCTCAAGCCCCAGCACGGTACTAACATGGTTATTGGCGAGATTAACTAAGCGTCAAGACGCTCATGATCACGTATGTCCGCGGGAACAGTCAACGCGTCACGAGACGAGCTTCTTAGGGCCGCGTGACGCTTCCAAACTGAAGGCAAGCTAGGCTGGGCTACTTCAGAAAGCGCAGGAGGGTGGAGGAGGGTGGAGACAAGTCACTTTATATTTTCTTTTTTCATTTCATTTAGCTATATTGCAATAAGTTACGCTTTCGCGCAATATCTGTGCATTAGCCGTAAGTAATTGTTACGCAATTCGTTCACTATGCGAACTGCCACATTGGTTTCGGGACGTTTGATATACACGCTTACACATATGCGACTTACAAAGAGTTGCTCGACGTTTCAAGGACAAAGGCTTCATTGGGACAAGTACTTGGTCTTTTTGTTCTTGTTGGAAGTGCTTTAGCTTGCAACGTTCAATCCGTCATGCAACGTGAAGCACAATCCGGTTCGGTGTGGTTTCGGTCTGGCGTATTTTACCTAATGAAATATGAGTAGCAGTAGCGACAACGCGTGTGCTATTACGTGAGACCGACTTGTCATTTTCGAGCGATGATTTACAGTCGGTACGCGACGAAGTTGTTTTGTTTACGTCGGCGTGTGGCAGAAAGTAACGCGTCTCGATCTTCTCGTCATCTCCACCGTCACACTTCATCGCTTCTCATTTACGTACCGCTGCTAAGGTCGAAGCAACAATTGACAATGAAGCGACATTGTTAGAGGATAGTTACGTCGTTCCAACTACTTCTGTTTCGATCCATGATCAAAATCTTACGCCTATTGATACAAGGAACGTCAAACACATTAAGCCGTCGCGCGAGCTTCTGCAATTTGTATTTGTTGCGTGTTGGCAAGCTTTCCGTAATACAGTTCGGGAGAAACAGTTTTTCATGTATCACGACGACTTGCCTAAGGACTTCCTCTTCGCATCTCATTTTACAATTGCTGATTTTGGTTCAGTCTCATTGCAATGCGTCGTTACTTTAATCAATTGGTTGGTGATGAGCCGACGGATTTACGCATGCGAGTTCCGCCGCCGACAATAGACTTCGATGGACACTGTGTTTCCATACCCGAGAATCAACATAAGGCGGCAGCCGTACACGCACCTCGTCAAGATGGAACTGACATGAGAAACCTGGAGGATTGGTTGGAGTTTCAGCCACTGCGCTTAATGCTGTTGGGATTGGAATCCCCCCCCCCCCCCCCCCCCCCCCCCCCACACCCACACACACACACACACACACACACACACACACACACACCGTGCGGTCATCTAGTGGTTCTGCGTTAAATTGGTGGTTAAATGTCAAATCAGAGGACAAGTCCCGCAAACTTTTACATAGTTGGTCGAGGCATTGAAGAAGATGGCGTTTCTTCCCAGCATTCGCGACAACGCCATTAACTCTCTGGTATCTCTCAATGAGGGTAACAAGTCCTTCCATGACTACACCACGATGTTCAACGACTTCGAGAGACGTTTTAAGTCTGGCATGAACGATGATATTATGTGCAACCGTTTTATTCATAGCAAATGCTACTCTCAAGACGCATGCCATGTCGCACAGGGCCAAGTCGGTTACACCTTTAACTGCTGTGGAGCTACGGAATTTTCTTAATAGTTGGTGGTCGACTCGCCACATTGGGGGCGTGCTGAGCATTCCCAAGACGATATTGCTTACAAAGGAGCATGACGTGGGAATGGGAAACTTCCCAAGAACAATGGTGGTGGAAATAGCAACGGTTATGGAGGAAAGAAACATCGTCCGGACAAAAATGTTGATGAATCTAAGGACAAAACCAAGGGCATGAATCCAGGACGTGGGAAAAGCAAGACAAGATGGGCAAGGGACTTCGAATAATTAAATTCAACGCTATTGTGAAGGCGCTTACGCCTAAGGAGCAACAACGCCACAAAGATGAACAACTTTTTTACAAGCGCCACAAGCCCGGACATCGTGTTTTCAAGGGTCATGGATAGCAAGGGGAGTCGTCAAACAAAGCCGACAGGTTAGATTGACGGTGGTCAAGCTGCCCCGATGATGGACAAGAGCAGCCGGGTATTATTATTGCATATCATCTTGTACCGCTAACTGTAGAGGAGGAGGATCCTTCTTACAAGACACCTACATGAGCACATCCATAAATTCGTAAATTCGGACGTCGTCATCATAGTAACCCGGACGTCGTCATCATAGTAAGCAAAAGTTGCTGAGTAGTAGACATGTAAAATTCGACGTTAAATTGATTGGATACTGGCCGATTCGGTATTATTACTTTACACGAACAATTATCTTTCACCTTCGAGGGTTGTGCTGATAACGAGGGGCTAAATGATGTGCACGGGTTCCTACTTCATTACTCTCCTTTTGATTTGACCTTGGTAAGAGATTTGCCTTGTGAGCGAGTTTTTATCAGTCCACCATGGGAGATGGCGGACAAAATTGGACAAGCTTTTAAGAATTGTCGGCACTTAAGTCAACTCGATATCAGTTTTTCCGAAGTGGGTTTACAACCAATTGGAAGTTGTACCAAGAGTTCCATGCACGCACTCATATGTTTACTCGACAGTCGTCTTCGAATGCTACGCCCAATAAGACAGTTGCGTAAGCTCCTTGACCACTACAACTATGGTTAGTGGAATCGGAATTTCTGCTTCCTCCTACCGAAGATGTAACCCTGACAAAGGATCTGCATGTACTAGCCGATTAGCCGAGGACGATTTGGACTTACGAAGCGATTAGCGGGCAGTGCTTCTCTTGTTGTTCTTACGGACTACACTGAAAATCGCCCTATTCAGTTACGACTGTGTATGGTCAACAACATGAAACACCATTAGTGGATTACGCTACGACACTTGACTTTGTGCTGGAAGATTCAATTACGCGGATGGAAATGCAAACGTCGTCTAACAAGAGTCTTGCACAACTTGCGAATGGCCAACGATGACTTAATTTCGACCAAGGTGTGTGACGTTTTATTTACTTTCACTCGGCACGAATTGTTGCGTACGTTCCACGTCCTCCGTGCAACGGACATCGTGATGGGTTTACTGTGGCTGGACGATGGACGAGCGTTGCGTAAATGTTAGCACTAGCATCCCGTTGCCTAGTGCTTATGTACAAGGTAGTTATTTGTCATCCTAGTACTTAGTGTTATGCTATTAGCGGTACTCTATTCCCTATTAGTGGCGGTCGGCCGGCCCTGCCGGTGCCTTCGCCGGCCGCCATCTCTCCCCTCTCACTTCTCTAGTCACCACAGCCGGCCCCCTTGTGGGGCCGGCACGACCACCGTGTAACTATCCGTTCCCAGTTCTAACAAGCTATGGGCCCTCCACCAAGTTACACTAGAGAAGAGCGTGTGTAAATCGCTCGGCGCCACGCGAGTCCTACTTGCTCCCACGTAAAAAAGAATCGAGCGTGTGTAAAGCGCTCGGCGCCACGCTAGTAAATCATCGTCCAACCGACAACACGCTTCGCCTTCGAGCTGGTTGTCCGCGAATGTCCTACCATCTCCCACGGGAGAAGAGCGTGTGTATAGCTGTCGTTTGCATGCCGGTATTCTCCCACTCCTGCCATTTTCGCCGCACGCGGTGACCTATGTAGTTAGGTGACGGGGAGCAAGCATCGGCGTGGCGGGCCACTACATCACTTCTTCGTGGGTGGCCTTGTCCCATCGCCGGGCTTAGATCCTGCAGCAGCAGCTGCTGCCGCTGCAACTACGGCTTTGTGTTTGTCGGCTGTCACTGTCTTGGCCTTGGCGTCATGTCCGGGTGGCTTGTCTGGCGTTGGCTTAGATGCTGCCTTGCGGGCGGCATGCATGCTAACTTCGGGCGTTTTGTCGACGAACGCTTGGCGCAACTCATCCAATAGGCAGGAGACCGCGGTAGGGCGCGGGCGGCATAAGCGCTCGTGGGCGAGTTCGGCGAACTTTCTGTCCGAATCCGAGCTCGATTGTCCGCCCTTGGTGAAGCGGAGGAAGCCTAATCTAGTACGGGCGGCCTCCTCCGTCGCAGTGTGGGTGCGATGGCCCGCTCGGATGAGGGCAACGGTTGCCGTCTTCTCCGTCGATGGAGGGCCAATTGACAACGCATTCAGACCCTCATTAATTGCCACGTTGGCGCAGCTGTCGTAGAAGGCATTGCTGCCTATGTAGAGGTACTCGTCGTACTTCACTTGAGATCTCCTATCGTTGAGGAAACGCGCCGTGTCGTCCGTCAGCGTCCAAAGGCGGGGCTCGTCAATGTCGCGTGGGGGGCGTTCCAAGCCGGCAGAAATGACTTTTCCGTACGCAGGGAAGTCGACGACTTCGGGCTCGAGGAGCTCGGAGTCGTCGCTCAGCATGTCGATAGGCAGCTCTTGGACCGCCTAACCACCCTCAGTCGCAATGGGCGCGTCAAGGGGAATGGACTGCTATTGATTCGCGGACGTAGTGGAGCCTATTAAACGCCGAAGCCGTGCAAGTAAAGCGGTGTTAGACGCTTGAATCTGCTCAGAAATCCGGAGTTCAAGGGCCGAATTTGCAGTTTGAATATGTTCGGTAGTACGCTGTTCGCTGGCATGGGGGAGAACGTCGACTCCATGAGTGGAGGTAGACAGCTCATGCAACATGTTGTTAAACGGCGACTTAGAACGTGGGGACGCTCGAGTGCGCATGAGCCGGTATAAACTGACGCTCTTCTCGACTAAGAGAGTCGAGACTGCAATTGCGCGAGCCAGATGGGCGAGCGCAAAGCACAGAGTACAAGTGCGCGTGGCTTGCACTGGCTTAATAAGGGTCGAAAAACTTGTAATAAATCTTGCATGCAACCATATAGGGGAGCACAGATACGCGCGCGCCAGCGCTCGCCCTTCAGTCCCCACGGATACTAAACACCCTTTTCCCCTCTAGGGATAGCTTCATATAAAAAAATCCGACGCGGCATGCCGACGTACCGAAACGTACCAAAACGTACCAAAAGTATCAAAACGTATAAAAACGTACCAAAACGTACTAAAACTTACCAAAACGTATCAAACGTCCAACCACGTAGCAAAACGTACCAAGTGTACCGGCAGAAAATGTCGTGCATTGCTCGTCATATCTTCGGCAAATGACTGTCCGTTATTCGGAATATTTTTCCGCATTTTCAGGGATAACAAACGTGTTGGCTTTGATATAATAAAATAACAGCCGATTGATATTTCCAATACTGTAGTAGTATACAGTATCAAACAGATATACTTACTTATATACCTTAATTATGTACAAATATCTCTCTAAAGGGTGTTTAGTATCCGTGGGGACTGAAGGGCGAGCGCTGGCGCGCGCGTATCTGTGCTCCCCTATATGGTTGCATGCAAGATTTATTACAAGTTTTTCGACCCTTATTAAGCCAGTGCAAGCCACGCGCACTTGTACTCTGTGCTTTGCGCTCGCCCATCTGGCTCGCGCAATTGCAGTCTCGACTCTCTTAGTCGAGAAGAGCGTCAGTTTATACCGGCTCATGCGCACTCGAGCGTCCCCACGTTCTAAGTCGCCGTTTAACAACATGTTGCATGAGCTGTCTACCTCCACTCATGGAGTCGACGTTCTCCCCCATGCCAGCGAACAGCGTACTACCGAACATATTCAAACTGCAAATTCGGCCCTTGAACTCCGGATTTCTGAGCAGATTCAAGCGTCTAACACCGCTTTACTTGCACGGCTTCGGCGTTTAATAGGCTCCACTACGTCCGCGAATCAATAGCAGTCCATTCCCCTTGACGCGCCCATTGCGACTGAGGGTGGTTAGGCGGTCCAAGAGCTGCCTATCGACATGCTGAGCGACGACTCCGAGCTCCTCGAGCCCGAAGTCGTCGACTTCCCTGCGTACGGAAAAGTCATTTCTGCCGGCTTGGAACGCCCCCCACGCGACATTGACGAGCCCCGCCTTTGGACGCTGACGGACGACACGGCGCGTTTCCTCAACGATAGGAGATCTCAAGTGAAGTACGACGAGTACCTCTACATAGGCAGCAATGCCTTCTACGACAGCTGCGCCAACGTGGCAATTAATGAGGGTCTGAATGCGTTGTCAATTGGCCCTCCATCGACGGAGAAGACGGCAACCGTTGCCCTCATCCGAGCGGGCCATCGCACCCACACTGCGACGGAGGAGGCCGCCCGTACTAGATTAGGCTTCCTCCGCTTCACCAAGGGCGGACAATCGAGCTCGGATTCGGACAGAAAGTTCGCCGAACTCGCCCACGAGCGCTTATGCCGCCCGCGCCCTACCGCGGTCTCCTGCCTATTGGATGAGTTGCGCCAAGCGTTCGTCGACAAAACGCCCGAAGTTAGCATGCATGCCGCCCGCAAGGCAGCATCTAAGCCAACGCCAGACAAGCCACCCGGACATGACGCCAAGGCCAAGACAGTGACAGCCGACAAACACAAAGCCGTAGTTGCAGCGGCAGCAGCTGCTGCTGCAGGATCTAAGCCCGGCGATGGGACAAGGCCACCCACGAAGAAGTGATGTAGTGGCCCGCCACGCCGATGCTTGCTCCCCGTCACCTAACTACATAGGTCACCGCGTGCGGCGAAAATGGCAGGAGTGGGAGAATACCGGCATGCAAACGACAGCTATACACACGCTCTTCTCCCGTGGGAGATGGTAGGACATTCGCGGACAACCAGCTCGAAGGCGAAGCGTGTTGTCGGTTGGACGATGATTTACTAGCGTGGCGCCGAGCGCTTTACACACGCTCGATTCTTTTTTACGTGGGAGCAAGTAGGACTCGCGTGGCGCCGAGCGATTTACACACGCTCTTCTCTAGTGTAACTTGGTGGAGGGCCCATAGCTTGTTAGAACTGGGAACGGATAGTTACACGGTGGTCGTGCCGGCCCCACAAGGGGGCCGGCTGTGGTGACTAGAGAAGTGAGAGGGGAGAGATGGCGGCCGGCGAAGGCACCGGCAGGGCCGGCCGACCGCCACTAATAGGGAATAGAGTACCGCTAATAGCATAACACTAAGTACTAGGATGACAAATAACTACCTTGTACATAAGCACTAGGCAACGGGATGCTAGTGCTAACATTTACGCAACGCTCGTCCATCGTCCAGCCACAGTAAACCCATCACGATGTCCGTTGCACGGAGGACGTGGAACGTACGCAACAATTCGTGCCGAGTGAAAGTAAATAAAACGTCACACACCTTGGTCGAAATTAAGTCATCGTTGGCCATTCGCAAGTTGTGCAAGACTCTTGTTAGACGACGTTTGCATTTCCATCCGCGTAATTGAATCTTCCAGCACAAAGTCAAGTGTCGTAGCGTAATCCACTAATGGTGTTTCATGTTGTTGACCATACACAGTCGTAACTGAATAGGGCGATTTTCAGTGTAGTCCGTAAGAACAACAAGAGAAGCACTGCCCGCTAATCGCTTCGTAAGTCCAAATCGTCCTCGGCTAATCGGCTAGTACATGCAGATCCTTTGTCAGGGTTACATCTTCGGTAGGAGGAAGCAGAAATTCCGATTCCACTAACCATAGTTGTAGTGGTCAAGGAGCTTACGCAACTGTCTTATTGGGCGTAGCATTCGAAGACGACTGTCGAGTAAACATATGAGTGCGTGCATGGAACTCTTGGTACAACTTCCAATTGGTTGTAAACCCACTTCGGAAAAACTGATATCGAGTTGACTTAAGTGCCGACAATTCTTAAAAGCTTGTCCAATTTTGTCCGCCATCTCCCATGGTGGACTGATAAAAACTCGCTCACAAGGCAAATCTCTTACCAAGGTCAAATCAAAAGGAGAGTAATGAAGTAGGAACCCGTGCACATCATTTAGCCCCTCGTTATCAGCACAACCCTCGAAGGTGAAAGATAATTGTTCGTGTAAAGTAATAATACCGAATCGGCCAGTATCCAATCAATTTAACGTCGAATTTTACATGTCTACTACTCAGCAACTTTTGCTTACTATGATGACGACGTCCGGGTTACTATGATGACGACGTCCGAATTTACGAATTTATGGATGTGCTCATGTAGGTGTCTTGTAAGAAGGATCCTCCTCCTCTACAGTTAGCGGTACAAGATGATATGCAATAATAATACCCGGCTGCTCTTGTCCATCATCGGGGCAGCTTGACCACCGTCAATCTAACCTGTCGGCTTTGTTTGACGACTCCCCTTGCTATCCATGACCCTTGAAAACACGATGTCCGGGCTTGTGGCGCTTGTAAAAAAGTTGTTCATCTTTGTGGCGTTGTTGCTCCTTAGGCGTAAGCGCCTTCACAATAGCGTTGAATTTAATTATTCGAAGTCCCTTGCCCATCTTGTCTTGCTTTTCCCACGTCCTGGATTCATGCCCTTGGTTTTGTCCTTAGATTCATCAACATTTTTGTCCGGACGATGTTTCTTTCCTCCATAACCGTTGCTATTTCCACCACCATTGTTCTTGGGAAGTTTCCCATTCCCACGTCATGCTCCTTTGTAAGCAATATCGTCTTGGGAATGCTCAGCACGCCCCCAATGTGGCGAGTCGACCACCAACTATTAAGAAAATTCCGTAGCTCCACAGCAGTTAAAGGTGTAACCGACTTGGCCCTGTGCGACATGGCATGCGTCTTGAGAGTAGCATTTGCTATGAATAAAACGGTTGCACATAATATCATCGTTCATGCCAGACTTAAAACGTCTCTCGAAGTCGTTGAACATCGTGGTGTAGTCATGGAAGGACTTGTTACCCTCATTGAGAGATACCAGAGAGTTAATGGCGTTGTCGCGAATGCTGGGAAGAAACGCCATCTTCTTCAATGCCTCGACCAACTATGTAAAAGTTTGCGGGACTTGTCCTCTGATTTGACATTTAACCACCAATTTAACGCAGAACCACTAGATGACCGCACGGTGTGTGTGTGTGTGTGTGTGTGTGTGTGTGTGTGTGTGGGTGTGGGGGGGGGGGGGGGGGGGGGGGGGATTCCAATCCCAACAGCATTAAGCGCAGTGGCTGAAACTCCAACCAATCCTCCAGGTTTCTCATGTCAGTTCCATCTTGACGAGGTGCGTGTACGGCTGCCGCCTTATGTTGATTCTCGGGTATGGAAACACAGTGTCCATCGAAGTCTATTGTCGGCGGCGGAACTCGCATGCGTAAATCCGTCGGCTCATCACCAACCAATTGATTAAAGTAACGACGCATTGCAATGAGACTGAACCAAAATCAGCAATTGTAAAATGAGATGCGAAGAGGAAGTCCTTAGGCAAGTCGTCGTGATACATGAAAAACTGTTTCTCCCGAACT
>JAPMLY010002928.1:0-32232 GCA_026401115.1 Tetraselmis chui | reverse complement strand
AGCCAGAATAAGGGTACCGGTAGCTCTCTGGGGATGGAAGTGAGCGGCAGGATGGTGGACGGGACACCTCGGTCAGCTAAGACTGAAGAAGCAAATATGGTAGTCGCGAGTGTGATGTGTAGTTACAGTCGCGCAGTAACTACTCGCCAGCGTAAGCTTCATACACTCCGCCACAAAGAGTCCAGACTCCGGACGTTCGGAGTTCGGACCGTTGTTGCTGTGTACATAGCGATTTCCCGATAGTATGACGTGCCCAATCAATGTCCCGCCTGCGCAAACAAAATAAACAAAGACGAAAGTGCGGAAATCGATTTGTAGGTAGTAGGTATTTTCTACTAAAAGATCATTTCACGGACTGTATGAGGGCGGTAATTTCGGGCACGGGTCGCGGGGCGTTGGCTCTCTACTTCGCTTCACACGAGTCAAGTTGCAAGGTGCCATCCGCTTGTTGTACGATGGCAACGCACCGGGTGCTTGGACCCACTGCGGAGCGCGCCTCTCATCATGTTCGGAAGTGCCCTCGGTGCAATGCGGCTCCCTCGGAGTCTCGCGGGTCTGGATCATCGTCGCGACGGTATCGGGCACTTCTATGTCGGGTGAGCGCTCCATAGCCGCTATGCTTATAGACCACATCCCCCGGTGCCCGTGCTCTTGGTACGTCATTCAGCTCCACGATCGGAGTGTCCACGTGCTTTAAGAGTTTATGCTTGAAGCGGGGGCTACCAAGGGGCGGGATTTGCGGTTGGAGGTCCGCCGTACTCGGTCGGAAGTTTTTCGAGATCGACATGAGGATGTGGTTTGGTTAGACTTCATGGCTCCACACCGTCATCTTGTTGTTTATGTGACGGTCACAAGTGCTCGCACGAACACCAATGTTCCTCATATACAGGTGCTCGTCTCCCACTCCCGGGCAGTCTTGCATTGGGAGCTCAGCATGGCAAACTCGATGCGGATCTCCACACTCCGCTTTGCTTGGCACGCCTTTGGTTCAGTCGGTCCATGACTACTATCCCTTCGTTGTAGAGGATAGGGGCCGGTTGGCGCCTATCGCGGTTGAGTTGGTTGATTGCATGGCTATTCTGGTGGCACTTCATCGCCTCCCTAGCATGGTGTTGCTGACTCTCATTCTTTGCGTTTATACAAATATATCCGTATGACGCAACATTTCGTTTGTTGAACTAGTTTTGTTCCTTTTCGGCGTTTTTGGGGGGCTTTTTGGCGAGAATTCATGCAACTTCTTTTGTTGCTCTTTATAGTACTTTGTGTTCCTATCTTCGCGACGCTTTGCAAGAGGGCAATGCTGATGTTGTGGCATGCCTTTTTGTTCCTCGGCCTTAGGTTTTTCCTCCTTTCTTCTTTTCGCTTGGTAATTTCACGGAACATAAACAACCCAACTTGTATAAATCAGCGAAACTCTCTTCGGGGGGGGGGGGGGGGGGGGGGGGGGGGGGGGGGGGCGCAATATTCCGTCGGGACGGAACGGAACTCCGTTGCGGAATATAATCCCGTTCCGAATGCCCCACGTAATTTACTTCCTTTCCGCGGTTCCCGATATGTGGCGACGAGTACTGTCCTATTACATTACGGTTGATTGTAGGACCCGTGCGTATCGCTACTAAATGCATTCCGTACAACACTCCGAGGAGGTGTACACCCGCAGTTGTATATAGTAGCAACTTTAATTAGCTCAAGTCCCAATTGAAAATGAAAATGATTTACAGCATATACCGCTATCGCGTTGTGCAGCTTTTGTCTTAGGGCCTTATTGCATATTCCATATAGGACTGAGAGTACAAAATTTAGGCCGGCATCCCTAATCATATATACTCCTAGGGGATAAGTGAGTACAACCGTAGAGGGGAGTGTAATCCACCTCCGGTAAGCCGGGGGCTTGAGTACACTGCATTACATACTACTCATAAAGTCCCGTTCGGTAATCCACAGAATCCCTCTCCACCGCGGATGAGAAACAACTTACAGTTAGGGCTATCGCTAACCCCGGTCGCCGTTCTAAGGGACAGGCATGCTAGTCCCCTTCTCTTCCCTCTCTCACTAATGGCACTCCTCATGGAAAGAACGGTTAAGGCGGTCGAAGACGTCCCATTGTTGCCATTTCCCACCGGGGCTTAGCTCGACGCGCTTGTGTTCATCAGAGTGCTCCGCCGGCGGAGTGTGCGGTCGCGGTGGGGTGGACTGTTGTGGATCCGCGGGGGGTGTCGTCCATAGAAATATCCGCCGCTGCGGACTCGGGTGGTGGGGGCGTGGGTCGTTGGAGGGTGAAGGCGGGTGGGAGCGCCGGGAGTCGGGGTCCGGGCGTTGCATTTTTCCGCCGGAAATGGGCATAAGTCGGGGTTCCTCAAGCAACATTGTTGCCTCAAGTCCTAGTACATTACTAGCGTGCTTATTGGTGATATTAACTAAGCGGCACGACGCGCATGATCATGTCTGTCCGAGGCGACAGTCAGCACGTCATATGCGACGAGCTTCCGAGGGTTGCATGACGCTTGTAGACTGAAAGCGAGCTAGTTTGGGCTACTTGAGCTAGCGCGGTGGAGGGAGGAGACAAATCACTTTTTACTTTCTCTTTTTAATTACATTACGCTAAATTGCAACAAGTTACGTTCTCACGTAATATCTCTTACTCATCCGTAAATATTTTTAACACGGTTTGTTCTCTAACCAAAACAATTGAAATTGGAAATTGTTTACAAAGATCACCGAGATCACGGTTGATGTCTTCTTGCGCCCATGTGATCAAGCTTTCTAGAGTCCCTTTTTAATCGTAGGATATCCGCCATGAATCCACTAATCCCAATCTCTCTAATGACAGTAACAATATCGTCAAATTCATGCTAGTAACCAATAATTGTGTATTGCATATGAAGAATAATTCATCTCTAGTCTCCACGATGCGCAGCCTACTCTAGCTCTTGCGAGGGCGGTGAGCAGTCTAGCTAATCAGTTGGCGCTCGTCGCGACGGGCCTACCTAACCTTATTTGCTCATGTGCGACTCCGGTCGTGCCGGAGCTAGGGGAGGAATGCATGCGAAAAACCCCCTCGCACAGGTCATCGACGGTCCCGCCCCGATCTACGCGCTCCCCCATCCGAGATATCGTTGCTCCTCCCGTCGCAGCTCGCCTCCTAGCCTAGACTTCCCTACCCCTCCGGGGGCTGGGGAGAGAGGAAGTCCATAGCTGCAAATTGTTTTTGTTTGGCTCTCTTGCATCCGCGCTAGATTTTCTCTTGTCCCATGTCCGTCTCCGTTTGTTTCCAACACCAAATTGATCGTGCGAAATCCGCCCGTACCTTCCCCCAATGGTTTGCGTTGCTAGGGGTCCGCCTTATAGGCAGATTGCCGTTGCGATAACCCTACGCACTCAGCCTTAGGCAGCATATTGATAATTAGGTATCGACTTGGGGAGAGGTTGGTCGAACACGCTGATCGAGTCGCCACTCCTCAAAAGATGTTGGTTACGGAAACTATCTATTCAATAGCCCTCTCTACCAATTTTTTGGCGGCGGTCGATCATGTGGACCTCCGCCGCCAGACCGTGTCGCTCATCCTCCGCTTGCGACCCTCCTCCGTCATGCGTAGCTCCTAGCCTCACTCCCTAGGAGACTCGAAACTCACATGGCTCGACGAATGTTGGCGAGCGCCTTGCCTTGGCGCGGCTTCCCGGCTACCCGCCGCCCGCTCCAACACTCGCGTCCAACCGCTGATCCGTCCGTACCCCCTTTCGCCAAAAAATATTTCGCAAGCATTGCCTCCGCCCCCTTGTGGGGAAAGTATCTGTGAGTATTCAGTCGCTAAAAATACATATCGGACGGCCCAAGCGGGAGATCTTAGTGCTAGTGTACGGATATTGTGATTTTCCAAAACTCTCTGTACATGGCTTCCCGACATATGCTGACCCCGGGGATATCAGTTGCCGGTACCCCGTTTAGCCCTCTGTAGGGTTACTAGCGCCCACCGCGCGGAGGTAGAGGTAGGTGCCGACGGGCTTGCGAGCGCACCCCCCTCCGGGGCCGCCGCCGCTGCGCCGCCGGCTGGCGCCCTCTAACCAAATTGCCATACTAGTTTCGGAGGGTTTTGGATCTACATGCTAACACTTGCAAGTCTTTCGAGCACTTACGCTGATTTTGGCTTCTTCGGGACCTGGCAACTACGCTGATTTTGATTTTTGTTGGGAATGTTTTGTGAGATTACATCCAAATCGTCCTTCTCCGTGATGCTCAATCCGGTACGGTGTGGTTTCCGATTGGCGGAATTTTACGTAACGAAACACTTGTAGCAACAAACGTCTTGAGTGATGTTACGCGAAACCGGCTTGCCAATTTCGAGCGACGCTTTAAAGTCGGTTTGTAATGAAGTAGTCTCGATTGCGCTTTCGGTTGGAACGACGAAGCAACACGCCTTATTTTTTGCAGCGTGTGCTCCATAAAACTTCATTACTTCACATTTGCGTAGCAATGCTAAGATCGAGGCAGCAATAGACATTGTGGCGACCTAGTTGGCGGATGTTTACGGTGTTCCGACTACTGTTACGATCGATGGCGTGACTCTTACGCATATCCAAATTGGTAACGTCAAGTACAATAAGCCGTCTCGCGAGTTAGTGCAATTTGGATTTGTTGCATGATTACAAACTTTTCCTAACGCAGTAAGGGAGAAGCATTTCTTCTTAGTTCATGATGACGAGTTGTCTAAGGACTTCTCGTTTTTGTTTCGTTTTACTAATGGTGATTGTGGTTTTGTTTGGGAGCAATGTGTTGGTTTCTTTAACTAGTTGGTTGGCGAAAAAGCCTCCAATGTACGCATGCGAGTTCCGCCGCCGACCACGAGCTTCAATGGACTGTCCATTACCTTGACCGAGAATCAATGCAAGGCAGTTGTGCAAAGCCTTTGAGATGATGGTACTAGCCCAAGTGGCGTGGAGGATTGGTTGGAGTTTCAGCCGCAACGCTTTGTGATGTTGGAACTCGACCCCGACACTTACAACGCAATCATCTAGGTTACATCTAAATTTGGTGGACATGCGTTGAACTGGTGGACCTGCGTTAAACTGGTGGACCTGCGTGAAACCCGAGGACAAGTCCCGCGAACTTTTACATAGTTGGTCTAGGAATTGAAGAAGATGACTCTTCTGCCCAACATTTGAGACAACGCCGTCCATTCTCTGATGGTGCTTGATCAAGTCAACTGGACTTTTCAAGGATTACACCACGATGTTCGGAGACTTTGAAAGACGTTCGAAGGTTGACATGGATGATGATGTTCTGTGCAACCGTTTTATTGCTGGTCCATTGAATGTTACTATCATGACGCACACCATGTCGCACCTCGCAAAGTCGGTTACCCCTTCAACCATTGTTGAATTATAGAATTTTCTCAACCGTTTGGTGGTCGACTCTCTACATTTGGGGCGCGCTGATTGATCTCAAGACGAAGTTGATGGTAATTGTGTTGGTCGTGGTATCGGCAAACGCCCTCGATTCAATGATGGAAATGGCAATGGACGTAGAGAGAAGAAGCTTTGTCCGAACAAACTTGAGGATGGTCCAAAGGACAAGACTCGAGGCAAGGGCAAGGGCAAGTTGCGTCACAAGCGACGTTCGACTTTAACGTCATCGTGAAGCCACTCTCATCAACGGAGCAAAAACGTCATCGAGATGAACCACTTTGTTACAAGTGCCACAAGCCCGGACATGGCTTGTCTAGGTGCTCAGTCTTACAATCCGAGTCGGCGGGCAAGACGGACAACCAAGAATGATGGTGGCCAACTGCCCTTACGATGGACAATAGCAACCGGCTACAACTACTCCTTGTGCCCATTATACACCACTAGCATTTGTTGAAGTTGAGCATTCAACTTCGAGATCATCTAAAGTGGAGATGACAATAGTGCGAAGAGGTAATGCAATTCGTAAAGCTGGACGTCGTTAGCAGAGCAGGCAAAGGTTGAGTATAGGACATGGAAGAACTCGACGTTCAAATGATTGAAAACTAGTTTATTCGGTCTTTGCTCGTTTGCACGAAGAATTCTCTCTTTCACCTTGGAGGGGTGTGCTGATGATGAGGAGTTGAAAGTGCACGGCGACTTTGTTGTAAGTAATACCGTATACGTATTAGTTGCAGATAGCTACTGTAAGCTACTCTATATATGATTAGTACATGTCTAGATCGGACATACCGATAAACTATTTGACTCGGTACAGAGCTGTCGCTAGGCTACAACTCTCTCACTTCTGTTGTCCCGAAACCACGCATGTAGGCTGGTTGTCGTTGTGAATGTCCCGTTTGCGGGACTGTGACTGTAACTACGTTTGCGTGAGTTATCTTCCACACTAACTGTGTTTGCATGGTTTAATAGGTTATGGGCCCCCGCCTCACGTCACTCACGCGCGACAACCTGGTTCGGCGAGCCGCGATCGACAGCTCTCCCGCAGAAGGCAAGTTTCTATAGACACCTAGTACTTTCACCTTGTAGTCGGCGGTATCGCCAGTATAAATTGCGATTTAAAACCCGCCACCACCCCTATTAAGTCAGCTACTCGACGGCGATAGCCAACCACCCACACCGACGCACTCGTCGTCGTCGGGCCGCGGCTCGCACAGCGGTCGAGGCCAACCACACCGTAATCCTCGCGGCCATCGACCCCAGAAGTGTGGCGTTTGTGGCCGCCTCAACCATTTCATGTCCGCCTGCACTGCCACGGATGACGCTATCCTGAAGTGGAACCTCGCCAAGCGTGAGATCACCGCCCAGAAGTACGGCGCCGCCGGTGGAACCACCTCTGCTCACGCTGCTCTGCTGAGCGACGTCCATGTCGACGACGCCCCCGCCGATGACACCGACAGCTTACCCACCCTCGAGGACTGCGCTGATGACTACGATGACGACGAGGTGAGTGTCCCTTTCATCTCTGTGGCATTCTCCTCTTCCCTCGCCCCAGGTCGTAACCTATAACAGTTCAGGGTCGTTGATTCCGCCTGCTCGCTTAACCTCACCGCGTTCCGAGATGACTTCGTGAAGTTCACACCCCCCTCCACTCCCTCTCGCGTGGGCGGTGTCGGCGTTGACGTTAAGGGCAGTGGCTCATTCACCGCACTGTGTATGCACTTTACACCCCCGACCTATCATCTCGCTCCGCTCAGCGTATCGGCAGACTTCTTAGTGTCAGTTGGATGCAAGCTCACAGCGGATGTGAATTCGTCTTTCCCCCAAACTCTGACACTGGTATGCTTTTGGTACCCACATGCATGGGTGTGCTAGAACCGTCCGGAAACGGTCTATACCTCCTTCCCCACCAGCCGGCCCTCCCTTCAAGCCCATCCGCAACGGCGGCACTTGATCCCTCACCTCAGGTTGCCTTTACTGCCCAGTGTGACCCCGTACTGTGGGACCGTCGGTTTGGCCACCTAAACATGCAAAGCCTTCAAGCCCAGCATACTCACGGTGTCCCGTTTAGCCTTGTGTTAGCTAGCATTGTAAACAAAGTTTCTTGCGACTCTTGCTTACTCCACAAAGCCACAGCTGCACCGCGCAACACACCCGCTTGCGCGAAGCCATCCCGCCCCCTCCTCTCGGGACCGGTCAATGTCCCATCCCCACATGGCCTCCGCTACTGCTTGCTCGTCATCGACCACCACACCAACTACATGTGGGTGCGGTTCCTTAAGTCTAAAGACGACGCATGTTCGGAGTTGGAAACCATCCTCTTGGACATCAAACACTTGCATGCCCACCATCACTCCCAGTCGGGCGCGTTCGCACCGGTCCTCAAGTTTGACTCCGACTCTGTGTTTGAAGCTGCTGTCACTCGCCGGATGTGCGCACACCTCGGCGTCGGGGTCCAATTCTCTGCCCCATACGCCCACCACATGCTCGGCAAAGCCGAACGTCCTTGGCGCACTATCCGGGACAATGCATCGGCGATGCTCCACAACATGGCCGTTCCCAACTCCATGTGGTCGTGCGTTGTCAGCATTGTTGTGTACCTTCCCAACCGCAAGTACAATCGCTCGGTCGGACCCCATGGTGGCGTCCCCCTCACACTCCTTACGTCGTCGGTGCCCGACGCCTCCAAGTTCCGCGTCTTCGGCTGCGCCGTTTTCGCCAAGGTCCCCGACAAACAACGTCGGAAACTCAGTGAAAAAGCGTTTCGCGGCGTCATGGTGGGCTATCCCCCTGACGCACCCGGGTACCGTGTCTACAACCCGGAAACGCGTCGCATCACTACTTCCGTTCATGTTGTCTTTCAGGAAGACACCCCAGGCTTCGACACACAGCCCTCCGTCGACTCGGTCAGCACCGACTCTTCGGCAGACGTACCCGCAGCCTCACCGCTATCCCACCCCATTGACCTCACATTACCCACACCCCTACCCCCCCCCGGCAGCCCCTCGCCAAACTCGGCTCCGCTCGCACCCCATTCGATACGGCAATATGGTTGCCCACTTGTCCGACTACCCCCCGACCCTCGTGACGGCGTGTTGTGATCATGAACACGGCAAAGCTCAAGATGACATATTTGAGCACCCTCACGTCCCCGACCTTATCACGGGTCCCCCACACACACCTGCCGGCACGTCCCCTACTGCCGTCGCCCTCCTCTCCGCCCGGGAATGTGTGGAACCAAAATCCCACCGTGCTGCGCTGGATAGCGCCCAAGCCCCCAGTGGCAAGCAGCTATGCAACAAGAGTCGTATTCCCCCCTCATCAGCAACGGCACGTGGGACCTTGTGGACCTCCCCCCAGGCCGCATGGTCGTTAACACATGTGGAGCTTCAAAGTCAAGTCGGATACAGCCGGCGACGTCTCCCGCTTCAAAGTGCGGTTCGTCGCCAAGGGGTGCAGCCAACGCGCTGGACTGGACTACACAGAGACCTTATCCCCGATCATCCGCATGGCCAGCCTGCGTCTCTTCCTAACCATCGCGGCCGCCCGCGACCTTGAACTCTGCCAGCTTGACATCGACACAACGTTTCTCTACGCTCCCATCCGGGAGGATGTATACATTCGCCAGCCCCTCGGCTTCACCGATGGCACGTCCAAGGTTTGTCACCTCAAGCGCTGCCTCTACGGCCTTAAGCAGTCCCCCCGCGAGTTCAACATGCTACTTCGTGCATGGCTCGTCGACCATGGATGGCAACAATGCGTCTCCGACCCGTGCATATACATCTACCGCACCGGCCACGTTTTCGCCATGATCGCCATGTACGTCGATGACATTCCCGCGGCCTGCAATGATGCCACCTGGCTCGCATCGTTCAAAGCCCAACTCGGAGCACGGTTCAAGATCAAGGACCTAGGCGACCTCTCCCAACTCCTCGGCATGCACATTACCCGCGATCGCTCCACGCGCACAATCTCGCTGGACCAATCCAAGTACTTGCGCGACATACTCGCCAAGTACAGCATGTCCGACTCTAAGCCGTCGTCACTTCCGATGGACGCCGGGCTCGCGCACATGAACTCGCCTTCTCTCACCGGGGTGGCCAAGGACGTCTACCCCAGCCTTCTGGGCGGCCTCCATTACGCAGCCGTCTGCACACGCCCCGATGTCTCCACGGCATTGAGCATCCTCGACTCCGCCCAAGCCTCACCCACCGAGGCACACTTGCACGCTCTAAAAAAGGTCCTCCGCTACCTTCATGGCACCATCGACATGCGCTTGACGTTGGGGGGGGGGGGGCCTGGACCACAGCCTCCAACTCACGGGCTTTGCCGACGCTGACTGGGCCAACGACAGCAACACCCGCAAGTCTCGCCCCGGCTATCTCTTCACCCTCGGACGCGGGCCAATCAGTTACAAGTCCAAACAACAGAATTGTGTGGCTCAATCCACGTGTGAAGCCGAGTACTACTCTGCGGCTGACGCCACCAAAGAGGGACTCCACCTCCGACAACTCACGGGGGAGATCTTCAACTCCCCCATCACCGAAACCACCACCATTTGGGAGGACAACCAAAGCGCCATTGCATACTCATAGAATGCCTTGGTCAGCGAGAAGACTAAGCACATCGGTCTGAAGTGGCACTTCCTCAAAGACCACGTGGAGCATGGAACCATCAAGTTGAGGTACCTCCCCAGTGACCAGATGGTGGCTGACATGCTCACCAAACCCCTCCCATGACCTGCACTGGCAAGACACCGAAGTGCGATCCTTGGAGGACAACACCCAATGCAACGCTTCATCCCGTAGCTACCTTCAGGGGGAGGGTTGTAAGTAATACCGTATACGTATTAGTTGCAGATAGCTACTGTAAGCTACTCTAGATATGATTAGTACATGTCTAGTGCCTCGGGGATATGTGTATGATCTGATATATCATACATCGGCCTGTATGATTTTGGATAGCGGGGGCGGATCATTGGGGCGTGTTTATTCCGTGCGGACCCGGTTCATGTTGCCAAGGGCGACCGGGTCTAGTCGCATGTGGTGCTCGAAGCAGTAGCGGCTGTAGCGGGAGCCGGGCATACACAAGGAAATCTCACACTGCACGCATAAAAAGACGTCTAGTGAAGGACACCCTCGTCGCGGTAGCACCGGAGGCAGCGAGCTTGCTTGCTTCGGCCCTTTTTGGAGCGGCCCAAGTTACCGGGGACGTGGGCGCGCTCGTCTTGGAGGATCCGTTTCGGTTCGGCCAAAGGTACGGATAATGTCCTTCCCCGACGTTGGGCCGGCACAGCGTGATCTTGTAGCCCGTTGTAGACCAAAGTCTTACTTAAAATCTCAGCGAAGTTCTTGATAGTTAGAGCTGAGTTGGGGTGGGAAGCGGAGACGTGAAACTTGATTAGCTTCCAACAGTCGGTAGCGCAAATACTGGGTAATGTAGTCGCTAGTCGGAACCAACTCTCTTTTGTTCCGACTGTATGGTGAAGTTGCTAGGACAGATGTGGCTGTGCATACTACCTGTAAACACTGGATAAACGCGAGCATCCCCTCTGAAAAGTAATCTATCTGATCGCACCACCTTGCATTAACCGCGACCATGCGCGATGCATACATTGCTGATGAAGTCTGCCGGCCGGATAAGGACATAACAGTTGTGCTTATTGCCTGGAGACAATGACAATAATGGTTAACATTTTCGTGATTATAATTACAGCCTTCACTGATACACTCTCTCACACACACACACACACACACTGACGCACAGGCACACAGGCGCACACACAGACACAAACACACAGTGACACACACACACTGGCACACCTACACTAATACACACACACACACACACACACACACACACACACACACACACACACACACAAGCACACACACACACACACACACACACACACGCACACACACATACACACAGGCACACACACATTACACACTGACACACACACACACACGCACAAGCACACACACACACACACACGCACACACACATACACACACAGGCACACACACATTACACACTGACACACACACACACACACACACACACACACACACACACACACACACACACGGTGTGTGTCAAACTGTGTGTGTGCCAATCTACCTTCGGTGCAAGTACGAAAACACACCAATTCCGTGAGTTATGGGGTTGAGCATATCATGGGGTAAAATGATAAAGTAATGGCGGACCTTGAGCAATTTCGATGCAACATTCACCTCATGGCTTACAAGCTCGCACCTAACAAACGCCCCCGCACAAATTAATGACCGACTAAGACGCGCGGTGCGGTTGGCACGATCGTTGACCTTGCCCATAGCTTCACACAGAAATGACAAGAAGGAGAAACCCACGGTGCTCGTTGATATGAAACCCACGAGCATCCTCGGTATTGGGTTCATTGTCATGGGTTGACGTAATGTGACGGTGTCGCCAGGTACGGGTGGGACCCACACGGCGTCCTTGGCGGTATCGTCGGGGAGAGCGGGGTCGCCATCGTCGTCGGACGAGCCGACCTCCATATCGAGGGCTTCGCTGGTGTTGCCGGGTATCTCCCCCACCTCGGTAGGTGGCGATGTGTCGCTGGAGGTGGAGTTAGCGGAGGACCCCCCCGACATAAGGTCGATAGGTAGTGTGGGTTCGATAGTCGGCGGACCGGTATCACTCACTACCGACCCTGTAATAATTGGTACCAGTAACGCACTCTCCGTAGCTGCACCGGGAATTTGCACCGTTGGCCGGGGGGGTTGAAAGGGCATTCGCACTGCAACGCGTTGTGCGTTGCTGGTTTGTGTTGGTGCTGGGGTTAAACGGCCTGCGTTGTCGGATTCGACGCGAAAAGCGCGAGCCGACTCGTGTCTCGGCGGCATGCTATCCCAAATTGCCACCCACAGGCCTTCACCGATAGACTCGCCGACTAGCCCGTAGGTTCGGTCAGGTTGTTGTCGTTGTGCACCATCATTTAGGGGCTGAAGGGGGGCTCTACGGGCGGAGACGCGCGCTCCTGTCGTTACGGTCTTCCTCAAGGTGGTGGTGGTGGGTCGCCGACATGCGATCTCGGCAAATTGCACGTTTTAACCGCTTCCGCACCACCCAAGGTTCCGAGTCAACGGAGTTAAGCAGAGAACACCCTCAGGTACACGCTGCCAAAGTTTGACGAAGTACTAACTTTTCCTCGCGTGGGGCTGACCCGTTTTTTACGAGACTTTGGTGTACGATTAGTCATACAAATGTAGTACTTATCATACACATATCCCCGAGGCACTAGATCGGACATACCGATAAACTATTTGACTCGGTACAGAGCTGTCGCTAGGCTACAACTCTCTCACTTCTGTTGTCCCGAAACCACGCATGTAGGTTGGTTGTCGCTTTGAATGTCCCGTTTGCGGGACTGTGACTGTAACTACGTTTGCGTGAGTTATCTTCCACACTAACTGTGTTTACATGGTTTAATAGACTTATCTCACTGCCCTTTTACTGACTAAATGTTGGCAAGAGACTTGGCTCGTGAGCGAGTTTTACAAATCCACCATGGGAGCTCGCGGACAATAATTTGAACACTATCGGCGTACAACGTTACAACTCACTCTCGCCATTTTCGTCCTACCTAAGTGGGCTAAGTTCAACAAGCCCAAACTGCTATCAATTACACGGACTTCTCCGAGGCTGATTAGTGATCGCGACCCGAAATTTGTTAGTGGCTTTTGGCAGACGCTTTGGAACGCGACCCAACATGTCTTCATGTCGACACCCAAAAGCAGACGGACTAACGGAGCACGTCAACAACACGTTTCAGCAACTTCTTCGTTGCTTCGGTTGCTACGATGGATCAAATTGGACATACTTGTTGCCTAAAGTGGAACTCGTGTATAACGCCACCCGTGCGCTAGGGATTGAACATACTCCCTTCGAGACTAATTTTGGGTTCTCTCATGAGGAGCCTCCTAATCTACTGTTCAATATGCGACCTTCAATTCCGATTTCGCAAGACGCGTCACAATGGTTAAAACGAGTACATGAGGTGCACACTCTCGTACGCTCGGTGTTACAACTACACAAGTTGAGATACAAGCTCGTTCAAAACCGTCGACAGCCCCACAAGTCGTTAGAGGAAATAAGGTGACTATTGTTACAAAGAACCTCTTCTTATGTGGACAGCCAAACGTGAAGCTACGTGACCGATAGGTTGGACCTTTTACAATGGAGGAGAAGATTGGGAAACCCATTTACAAATTAAAACTTCAAGCGGGAGTACCCTTACACACATAGTTTTATTTTACAATTTACGACCCTGCTTTACAACTTCGCTGCGACTTGTTGTCCCGGTTACTGTTCCAGAAGGAGATGACGAGGAGTTTGGCGTCTCTCACATATGTGCTATGTGCATTAAGTCGTTACCTAGACGTCGAGATAAATGTCTGCTCCTCATGACGAGCTTCAGTGTTGATGACATACCACTTGTCTTGCACCAGCTACATGAGGTACACCGAACAATGGCTTTACAATATTTCTTGGAGACGGCCCAATAGCACAAGTTTTTCAAGACTCAGGCGTACACTGACTTCATGCACGCTCATCGAACGTGCATTCTTGAGTCCCAATAATTACTTTAGTAAAGTAGCCTAAACCACGGAGGTTTACCTCGCAGCGGCCTCAAGAATTATCTAGAGGCGGAGGGTACCAGTGTGACGAGTAAAATCCTGCAATAGTACATTGCATGACATTATACATGTACTAGTTAATAATTCCCATTCGTGCTTTTCCATCGTGGGAAGGACGTACATCGTGGGTACGCCGCTACCGCAATTTAAGAAGGGCACCGATGCACTTTACTACAAGTACATCCATCGTGGGCACGCATAGTAAGTCTAACCGTCTACACGACGCGCCAAATGAAGTTCCTAATGCTCAACGATAAGTCCAATGCTTGACAAGCCGCGTCGCTAGTCAAATTGGCGACGGTTGGGGAGCCCTAGCACATGACACATAGATCAGACGAGAGCATATGCAAGCTAGCTAGGCGAAAGCTATTTAAGCCATGTCCATTAGTAGAGGGAGGTGACAAAACCATTTTAACAATTCCTTTGTTCAATTATAATATGATGTTAAACAAGCAAACATCTTCGCATTCTTGCTCCATCGAATTTTTCATTTATAAAGACAATAGCACTATAGCAGCAAGCAGAACATAATAGAATTTTGCCCGCATTTAGCTTTCACAAGATCAACTGCCACATTGCCCTTGGGTTGTGCGCATATCGGTGATAAGTCTAAATACGCAAATTCGTGCGCTTTCCCCACATCGGCGTGCCCAACACCTCCTCCCTCCGTCGCATATGCATTATATTTGCGCGACCGTCGCACAAGCATTCATATTGCGGCGTTGTGCGCCCGTTACCCTTTTCGTTTTACTAGCACGGCGATTGTTTGAAAGAGCGTGCCGCACGGGTGCGGAAGCGATAACCCCAAATACACAAGCCCGGCAGTGCGCAAATTCGCCCCCCGTAGTTGTCGGCGCATTCCATCTTGGGCGCCAGGGCATTGCCTACGATATAAGGATATTTGTCAGTAAAATCGACGCGTGATTACATTCTTTACTTGCGAAGGTGGGAAATCTTGTCCGGACTTTTATGGCGGAGTGTACAACGGAATGTACATTTTTGAATCAGGCGACCACTTACGCGCGTAATGAATGAATGAGGAGGCGGAGTAGGGAACGAGGATGCCGAGACAAAGCGATAGCACGGCTTCCAGCGACTTGGACTGCTTATGTCATACGCCGTGCGGTATCCCATACTCGCCGTGATACTATCGCTATCGCTACTTTCGCAGACAACTCAACCTTTCCGCTTACCCGTTCGAGGTGTGGAAACAAATTTCAGCTAGATACCGTGAGCTTGCACAGTATTCCTGGTCGGTTCGTCCGGCGTGCTAGCAGCGAAGAATAGGGGGACGACGCGCCGCCCGCACTACGCGACTGCTCGAAGTCTGTCTCTTGACACCAACAGTCGCCCCAAGACAACGGACCCATCCGCCACAATGCCTCCGGCCAGCGATGCTTCTCTAGACTTCCCGACACAGGTCAGTGATTTAGCAGCGCCACTGAACGTGGCGTACCAACGAAAGTCCGTGGCGAGGAAGGCAGAGTTGGAGCAAGCTGCGGCGCGTCGTATTGCGTCCACCGCTGGATCGTCAGTCACAAAGGCTGCCGCAAGTACAGGTATAGCCCCAACTCCCCCCTTACGACCCGTGCCCTTCGCTTGAAACCGGAACCCTGGCTGCAGTCCACGACCGCCGCGTTTTCCCTCTCTCTACTGGCATGCGTTTGGGCGCGACACGTAGGGTGCTGACTCGAGGCTTTGCGCGTGTAGCCCCGACAGACAGCGAGCTTTTGGAGGTCGAGCTGGGCGCAAAAGTCTCCGCCGATTCGTCAACGAAGTACAAAAAGCGCTCAAACGCCCGTAATGGCCCGTTCTCGACATATTCGCGGCTGAGCACCTGCTTAGCCGCCGCGTGGCGACGCCCTGGTCGAATCTTGAAAGATGTTCGCGCCGAGCGGCCAAAGTTCGTTCATCACCTCCAGACGATCTCAGCCGCGGCCAGTGGACTGCTGTGTATGGTGATGCTGGTGTGGGGGCTGCAGAGCCAAGGCGTGATGCCCGACACAGCCGACCTTTTCGGCACAGTTGCTAAGTATGACTTTACGTACCCAGAGATGCACCGCGCGGTCAACGAATCGCTTGTGATGGATACATTGGAAGCGAAAGCCGAAGCATCAGAGGCGGCGGAACTCCTTTTGAGTAGACTCGTTCGGTCAGTCGACGTCGTCAAGGAGCAAAATCAGGTCCGCCGCGATAATTTCAAGTCAATGTCTATAGCGAATATTTTAGAAAGGGCAAATTTGTTAGAAACCGACTATCGTTGTGCTTTAACTTTGGCGGGAGATGCGAAATGGGGAGAGGTTAACGGACTATGGTAATTGAAATTCACAGACCGAGACTGCCGCTATGGAGACTCACGAGGCGGCGGAGGATTTCGCGGTTTCCGAGCTGGACCCCGAAGCCGATGTTTGCGTGGACAAACATGAGAAATGTGCTGCGTGGGCCGAGTTGGGCGAGTGCCAGGCCAATCCAGTGTATATGCTGGGTAGCGTCGAGACGGGGCGCGAGGGCAGCTGCCTTGCGAGCTGCAACGCCTGTGGTCAACGGCGCGTGAAGCAGCTGCCTGAAGCTGGCGAGGCGCTACTTGTCGACAAGGCCGTCACTGCTTCCTTTGGGCAGCCAGTGGAGCAGGAGGCCACCTTTGCGGAAGAAAAAGAGAGTGCCCCGTCGGAGCATGTGTCTGCCCCTGAGGAGGATGTTGGACAGGAGGCTGCCTCTATCGAGGAGCAGCATGTCCTTGAAGATAATATTTCTGCCCCTGAGGATGTTGCTGCTGCTGTTCCTCTGGAGGAAGTTGCCGTCCGTGGTGAGGTGGAGGCTCCTTTAGTTCATCAGCAGGTCGCTCCCGTGGAAGAGCAGACCGCGGCTGCTGATGCTGCGCCTACAGGAGGTGCACCGGAAGTGTCTGTGCAGTCCGTTGCCTCTGCCCCTGTGTCTGCTCCACTCGAAGCGGCAGAGGTGGTGCGCACAAGGGACTGCGTGGATAAGTTCCCGCAGTGTGGGGAATGGGCGGCGGCGGGTGAGTGCCAGAACAACCCTATCTTTATGCTTGGGAGCGTTGAGAAGGGGGAGGAGGGGAGGTGTCTCGTGAGCTGTAACGCCTGCGAGCGTGTGCCTGCCTGCATTGATAATCACGCGGAGTGTCCGGAGTGGGCGGCGCGAGGAGAATGTGAAGGGACTGGTCGTGCCTACATGGTGGGCAACGGAGTCGACTCCGCCGGTCACTGCCAGCTGAGCTGTAATGTGTGCCCCTTGTCTGCGGCACTGTGAGCACCACTCACATAAACAATGACACCACACCAATCTCATAGTCCCAACTTTACGTAGCTGCCAACAACGTGCCCCCTCACCAGACCCAAATGTAACTCATCATTTCGACTCCCCCCATATTTTCCTCCGACTGAGTCGTTGCTCGTTCTTCACCGGTCACTGCCTTCGGCATGCGACCATGCCATTCGCATATCCGACCAAGGCGAGCTGCATCGCAAAGGATGAGGCTCATTGTCATATATGCGAGAGACCTGATATAACACATACCTTGCCTCACTTGTGAGTGTCATTTCCATTTTTCTGTGTGTATTCTGCTGCCGCCTCTGCATCCTCCATATTTCACGTCATGTAAACAGTCTTTGCAATCTTCCCACATGAAACTACCGAAACTAATCTGAGTATTTATCATCATAGGTCGCCGTACATGCCACGACAGTGCCCCCTCCCCCGTTCAAACCTGCTCAGTAAGTTCTGACTTAAGCAACGGTCCAGCTTCAATGCGCACTCGCACTCTGGACAGCCCTAAGCACACCTTCACAACTATCGACATAATGTAGCACATCACTCCGACATTAAATAAAACAGCTCCACATGCACAAATCCTCACCCGTCAATAACTGACCTTATCAAAATACAACACCCCATCCTTGGCATTGCCCCCATCTTTCCTCATCTGAAATAGTATCGTGCCCCAACATGTGGATTATCCGTGCCCTTATCGAGTATGACAGACTCTACGCAGTGAAGAGGCATAAACATTGAGCGTGACAGCAAATATTTCTACGGTGCCCTGTGCAGCGAAGGAGGGTGATCATAAACACAGCGTGGTGATGGTGAGGAGAGAAGCATTGTTGGTGTGGTTACAGGCGAGAAGGGGGCGCGCGGGGTGGGATTTCCCCTGGCAGCTGAATCAGACTGCGATGAATCGCGGAGATTGATGGGCAGCCCGCTAACGCCATCGCAGTGCGCAGCTCCTCCTGCAGTAGCTCCAACACCCGCTCCACCCCCGCCTGCCCACCGATCGCAAGCCCCCACACCACCGGACGCCCAATGAACACCGCATTCGCACCCAGTGCGAGCGCCTTCAGCACGTCCGTCCCTCGACGGACACCTCCGTCGAAAAGCACCGGGATGCGGCCACCCACACCTGCCACCACCTCCGGCAGGGCTGCCAGTGTGGGAGGCACACCGTCCAGTTGACGCCCGCCGTGGTTGGACACCCACACCGCGTCCGCGCCGTGTTCAACTGCCAACACGGCGTCGTCGTGGCAGAGGACACCTTTCAGGATGATTGGTAGCCGGGTCATGCGCTTCAGCCACTCCAGGTCCTGGGAAGCAGCAAATCAGCAGGAAGAGGGGGGGGGGGGAGGTGATGCCATTGCTGTGAGGAAATGCTGTAATCTGTGTGGACACTTACTTGCAACTTTCCCCCCCCCGAGTGCTCTTGTCACCTGTGAATTCTGTACATTTTTCTTTGATTTTGATAGACGGCATTACAAATGACCGATTTGAATCAAAATAAACTATCAATCTGCATAGACGACGGGCAGAATACTGATAGCATGATGTACACCATTTCTTGAGTAACACACTAAAACACATACAAACACACCAACAGACACACATACTGACAAACAAACTCCCTCGCTCTTACACACACACACACACACACACACACACAGTTAGGCTCCCAAATATGGTAGTTAAATAATGTTAATTACATACTAGTTTGTTTACGATTCAGTGTCGTTGTCCCTCCAAGTTCAAATATATATTCGGTAAAATCAATAAAATAAAATAAAACGCAGCCAATGTAAACGCGTCACACTCATAAAACGACAGCGAGTTTTATATGCTATATTTACACAGAAACATCTAACACACTCTTTAAATAATTATTTCAGTAATAATTTGAATATATCATCCAAACGAAATGTGGCCTGGTGCTTCTTATAATTTCACACACGAAATGTGGCAGCAGCGAGATCACACTTCATTTTGTGAAAAGAAAATTTGGCAGCAAGCCACGTTTTCGCAAGTCCGATTGGTATTCGTCAATCATTCGTCAGAGAAGGGGTCGCCAGGCACCTGTTGCAGATGGTCCATAAACACATATGCACTCCCAAAAACCGTCGGCGAGCGGCAACCAAAAACATTCGAAAAGAATGGTGCGGAGGCCGTGCCGTTACCTGCCATGTCAGACCGGGGTCGCGGTTGCCAATCCTTTTCGCAATCTTTGCCTGCGCGGGGTTCACTTTGCCGCCGCCTCCGGAAGTCGCCTTAGGCTTTACAAAATTGGCGAGCTGCATCCCTGCCTTCAGCCTAAACCTGTTACGAATGTCTCGCTCGCGTCGCCCTAGCACAGGGCTATCCACCGTGACAGCGATTGCACTGCAGCCCGCCGCTTCCGCCTTCCGCAGCAGTCGTCCGACAATTTCCCGGTCTCGTAGCACGTACAGTTGAAAAAGCTTGGGGCCCCCTCCCCCGCCCTCCGCTATGTTTTCAATCGATGTGGTGGCCTGTTGCGAGATCGTATACACTGTCCCCGCGGCGCTTGCCGCTCGAGCGGCGGCACACTCGCCATCTGGATGCGCCAGCTTTTGCATCGCCACGGGGGCCACCATGATTGGCGTACCGGTACTAACGCCAATCGACGGCAGGACGCACGAGGTGTCGACCGTCGACACGTCCACCAGCACGCGCGGCCATATCGTTATCGAGCGAAACGCTCTTGTGTTTTCGTCCAGCGTAAGTTCGTCTTCTGCGCCACCTGCGCGAACGCGGCGTCCAGGACCGAGTCTCAGAACAACAAAAGGCACCACGGACTACCACGACAAGCGCTCGATGATGCGCGAAGATGCTGACATTATGTCATGATCTGACGGTGACAAGTAGAACAATACGAGCAAAAGAACAGCGCGCCAACTCGCCGATGCACTCCCGCACCAGCTTTTGGGCCTAGTGTACGCAAGGCCGAAAGGCTTACCTGCATAGTAGTCGGAGTCCTGCTTGTCAAGAACCTGTAGGCAGTAGACCGGGAGGACGTGACAATCAGGGGAATTTTAACAAAAATGTTATATGATTGGTAAAAAACGATTGAAATCAAGTCAGGCTGCCTTTGCTAAGAGCAAGCAACTCCATCGGGGAGGGCGCCGCCTCAGTAGGGATACAGATCAGTGTAGGCTTGTAAGCGGCGCACCTCCAGCGCAAGCCTCTCCACCTCGTTGAGATTCCATGCCACCTGAAGGTCTATTACGTTCTGCGACATTTTCCCACTTTGGGAGGAGAGGCTAATGGCGCGACTGCGAGTCAATGAAAGGAAGAAAAAACCTAAGCCCGAGGAACAGGAAGGCATGCCACAGCATCAGCACTGCCTTCCTGAAAAGCGTCGCGGAGATAAGAACCCAGAGTGCCATGAAGAGCAGCAGAAAGACGTTGCATGAATTCTCGTCGCACATCCCCCAAAAAACGCCGAAACGGAAGAGAAGTAGATCGACGAACAAAATGCTGCATACGGACATAACTGTCAGAGCGCAAGGAACGAGAGTCAGCGGCCCCCATGCCAGGGAAGCGACGTACAGCCACCAAAATAGCCAAGCGATCGACCAACTCAGCCGCCATCGGCGCCAACCGGCCCCCATCCTCCATGGCGAAGGGGTAGTAGTCATGGACCGACTGAACCGAAGGCGTGCCAAGCAAAGCGGAAGTGCGGAGGTCCGCATCAAGTTTGCCTTGCTGAGCTCCCAATGCAAGGCTGCCAGGGAGTGGAAGGCGAGCACCTATACGAGGAACGTTGGTGTTCGTGCGAGCACTTGTAACCGTCACATCAACAACAAGATGGCGGTGCGGAGCCATGAAGTCCAACCAAACCACATCCCCAGGACGATCACGTGAAGCTCCCGACCGAATACGGCGGACCTCCAACCGCAAGTCCCGGCCCTTAGTAGCCCCCGCTTCAAGCATGAACTCTTCAAGCACGTGGACAATGCGGTCATGGAGTTGAATGATATACCAAGAGCACGGGCACCGGGGGATATGGTCCATGAGCATAGCGGCTGTTGAGCGCTCACCCGACATAAAGATGCCCGATACCGTCGACGAAGATCCATACCCGCGAGATTCTGAAGGGGCCTCATTGCACCGAGGGCATTTTCGAACATGAGCGGCGCGCTCCGCAGTCAAGCCAAGCACCCGGTGGGCTGCCATCATATAGCAATCGGATGGCACCTTGAAACTGGACTCATGTGAAGCGAAAAAGAGAGCCAAAGCCCCGCGACCCGTACCCGAAGTCACCCTCATATAGTCCGGTGGGGAAGGTCTGCAAAACGCCAAGAGGTCAAGGTAGGCCCGGGCACGAAGAATGCGCGAAATGCCCCGTTGGATGTGGCCCCCAGAATCTCCCAAGCGAGTAAGAGCATCGGGAGTCGGAAGTTGTAGGCTAGTCACTTGGGTAGCGGGTGCCACCGCATTGTTGACCGTAGATACCACCAACTCGACATCGGGCCCGGCATAATCAGAAAGGTTTTGGTTCAGTGTGTTAGTCAAAACCACAAGCTCCGATTCCGAAAACCCGCCCATAGTGGAGATAGAGTCGTACGAATTGCGCAATTGGACCGCCCACGGTAAAGTAGAAGTGGCAACATTCAGTAGTTCCTGTCGGATGAGACCGTACAAAGGACCTAGCGACTCGGACTCGTAATCAGTAATCAGGTTGGCGAGGGTCGCAGTGAATGAAGCATAGTGAGCAGGTTCGGCGTCGAGCTCGAGGGACGGTACATTAAGCCCCCCAAACTCCGCCGGGAGGGAGAGCTGTCGTTTAGCACAATTCAGTTGATCGAGTGTTTGTGCGTCCAAAGAAACGCCCAAGATTCGATAAACTGCCGCACGAACGGCCCTATCTGCAGTAGCAAGGTACGGTCGGCAGATATCTGGGGGGAGGGTGCGGAGCAAGAAACCATAGCGGCGTACCGCACACGTGATCATCAAGCGGAAAGCGGCGTGAGTCCCTCCGAAGTCCGACATAGCAAAGCATACAATCTTGTCCAAGAGGAGTTGATGAGCCTCAACGGTGTCTTGCAGCCAAGAGTGAACATAGTTCTCGTTATGAGACGCTGGAGGGCCGTCTGCCATCGAGAAATCCATCGCCAAAGGGGCTCCAAGGTTACTAGTACCCGTAACAACGGGGACCATCGCCCGTATCACCTCGACAAGTTCAAGGGCCGTATCCGGAGGTACCATGCACGAAGATTTGATTGGTTGAACATTCGAGCAGACTTTCCCCATTTCCTCCGTAGCCACCGTAATCACAGTCGGGACGAAAGGCGTTTTGATCAAATACTTGCCATCATCAGAAAAGGCTTGGATCGCCGCTGAATCCTTGCACCGTTCTCCAATATTCCGGAGGGGGGTGCTTATCGCCAGGTTGAACAAAAGCGGGCCAAGAGGATCTCCTTGACGGACACCCGTACGAGATTGAACCGTGCCGTGTAGGAGCGAAGCATCGTTGGGGTCGAAGTAATACACCGTGGAGTCCCGTGAATATATCATCTCAACCAACGGGATAATGGGATGCAAGTCAGGGTTCTTGTACAGCTCCGCAAGGAAACTCCGGCGGGAGATGGTGTTGAAGGCGTTTTCCAGGTCCAAGCTTAGAAGGCTGCAATCAGGAATAGCTTGTAGGCCAATGCGAGTGGTATGAATGGCTCGCTCGATACCCGCTTTGGTGAAAACCGATCGTTGTACAGGGCCAAGGTGGTCGGCCGCGACAGTCGCTATCCGCGCTATGGCGTGACAATGAGCTAACCGCGACAAAACGCTGCCAGCAGCCAACGGCCGGACTTTAGGAGCCTCACCTCGAAGGCGAGTGGCGTCGCGGTCAACCCCAGTTTGCTTGTGAAGAGCCCACCCGGTCGCACTCGCCAGAAAGTCCGCCGCAGCCTCGGGAATGTTTCCCGCCGAGTAGCGGTTAACCCACTTACGCCATGCCGGAACATTCAAGTCACGGACATGTTCCCATCGCCAGCCATCAACGTGGGGGGCTGACAAGCGAGGTGCTTTTCTCAAGACAAGGAGCATAGACTCCTCCCATATTTTGAGGCTATCACTGTCATCTAAATACGTGAGGGGTGGGCGCGCCGGGGGGGGCAGAGGGTCGGGGAGATCACAGTCTGGATGGGGAGTACCGGGAGGAGGATGCAACCGCTGAAGAGCGGCCAAAGCCGCGTCCGCGTCCTCCACCATTCCGAAGTCGGCTCCGTCTAGGGCCATCCGGGCCCGTCGCAACTGGCCAACTTCCACTAGCTCACGGGCCCGACGGAAGGCAGCACGGCGTCGGAGGTCACTTTCAGAAAGGCGAGTCGGTGGGTGGTGCTGCTCTCGTTGAGTGTTCTGGGCCCGGCGACGGCGAGAGCCCCCCCCACCCCGGCCCCGACCGCCGGGGCGTCTAGGCGCAGAAGCTCCCGGGCACGCACGTGCAAGCTCACCTCCATCTCGAATATCACGTAGAAGGGTGTCAATGCCCGTGAGTCCGTCCTCTCCGGACGTAGAGAACCAGAGACGGACTCGACGTTGAACCAGGGAGCGGATGCGAGCACCGGTCGCCGCCGGGAACGGTCGGAGGAGGAGGCCGCCAAAGAGGTGAATTGCCAAAAAAGCTCCAGCAGCCCGAGAGTCCGTTGAGGGAAGGGAGGTCGCATATTCGAGGGTGTCTTGTAGGGCAGAACGTAGGTCGTCTCTCGCTGTCGCACAAACCCCTCGGGCCGCAGTGACAGGTCTGAACTCAAGTAGACAAGCGACCGGGTCGTTGTCGGAGCACCATGAGGCAGGAGTAGCGGCCCGAGGGGGGGATCGGAGAGCAGCCTCTCGGCGGAGTGCAGCTGCAGATGAGGGCATAAAAGGTTGTCCATGAGGTATCGGGGGTCCATCATGTGTAGGGGGGGGAGTGAGGGGGGTAAGCTCCGGTTCGGCCCGGGGTGGGGAAGGGAGTGGAGCCAAGGGGGGGAGGCCACCCCAAGCAGGGGGGGGAGGGGTGACAGCCATTCGGAGGGGGCGTGATCCAATGAGCGGCGGCCGGGAGCTGCCAACATAGTCGTGGGGCAGCATTGGAGAAACGGGAGCAGCCACACAGTGTAGGCATGGAGCGGTAAGAGGGCGAGCTTGGGTGGCAGATAGAAGGTGGTCGCCCGAGGCACAAAGGGAAAACAAGGCCGGAGAGGAGGTCGCAAGGTGGCGAGCTTGGCGACGGTGTGCGGAAGTAGAGGGGCCATTGCCAATTATGAACATGTTCGTGTGTCTGGCGAAATTAGAGCGCCATTTACGCCCAGCAAACCGTATGCCACACGGAGCGCAAGTGTAACATTCCCCCCGCGACGGGGATAGAACACCCGATGCACTTAGGCCCGGTTCCGACCCTGAAGCTCCAGCATGGGCACCAACTGCAGCAACCGCATCTCGCCAGCTTCCAACAGCATCATCTCGCCGCCAACCAGCTCCAGCCCTCCGCCCGGCAGCAGAAGCACTCTGCCCATTGGCACCAGTAGCTGCAGAACCGGCACCGCTGTCAATCCTTTGCCCACGGGCTGTGGCAGCATCGGCGAGTCGCTGACCGGCACTTGCGGGAGCACCACTAGCAACGCCATCACCTGCTGGATCTCTCTGTCCAACAGCCCATGCCGCAGCAACCGGGCGCGGGTCAGCACAGGCAGGTGCAGAAGCACCACCAGCGGCCCTGCCACCAGCCACATGTCTGCGCCCACAAGCACCATCACCAACACTAGCAGCCCGGCGCGAGCGAGCTCCGGCAGCCGCAAGTCCCATAGATGTAGCAGTTGCAGCAGATGCAGCACCACTCGCCGCAGTCCTCTGCTCATGGACACTGGTAGCAACGGCTGAGCGCCAACCACCACCAACAGGTGCCAAGGGGTCTCCGGCAGCAACATAGCCAGCTCTTTGCCCATTAGGACCACCACATGTAGTACCTTCACTACCGGCAGCAGTAGCAGCAGTAACAACACCCCAAGTTGTAGCCCTCCGCACATCAGCAGCAGCGCGCTGATCTCCAGTAGGAACGGCACTCTCCGCACTCCAACCAGCACCACCACGTGTAGCAGCATGAGCAGCTGCACCCTCCGTAGCAACACCAGTAACACCAACACCCCTAGATGCGGCTTTGCACACGCCATTCTCACCAGCAACAGTCGACCGCCGACCAACAGCCGCAGCAGAAGCAGCAGGAGCAACGGCGGCACCAGCACGACCATTATCTCGACGTCCGCCGGCTGCTGCAGCAGCAGCAGTTGTGCGCCGACCGGCACCAGCAACACCACCACCAGCAATAGCGACGGCGGCACCAACACGACCAGTATCTCGACGTCCGCCGGCTGATGCAACAACAGCAGCAGCAGCCATGCGCCGACCAGCAGCACCACCACCAGCAACGGCGGCACCAGCACTACCAATGTCTCCACGTCCGCCGGTTGCTGCAGCAACAACAGCAGCATCTGTGCGCCGAACGGCACCAGCACCAGCACCAGCAACAACAACAGCAGCACCAACCCGACCAGTATCTCGACGTCCGCCGGCTGCTGCAGCAGCAGCAGCAGCAGCTGTGCGCCGTCCAGCCCCAACAGCAGCACCAGCAGCAGCAGCAACAGCAACGGCGGCACCAGCACTACAAGTGTCGCTATGTCCGGCAGCTGCAGCAGCAACAGCAGCAGCAGCCGTACGTCGACCAGCACCACCACCAACAGCAGGAGCAGCAACAGCAATAGCGGCACCAGCACTACCAGTGTGTCTACGTCCGCCGGCTGCTGCAGCAACAGCAGCAGCAGCCGTGCGCCGACCAGCACCACCCTCAGCAGCAGCAGCAGCAGCAGCAGCAGCACGGCGGAACCAACACTACAAGTGTCTCTATGTCCGGCAGCTGCTGCAACAACAGCAGCAGCAGCCGTGCGCCGACTAGCACCACCACCAGCAGCAGCAACATCAGCAGCAGCTGTGCGCCGACCAGCACCACCCTCAGCAGCAGCAGCAGCAGCAGCAACGGCGGCACCAGCACTACCAGTGTCTCTATGTCCGGCAGCTGCTGAAGCAACAGCAGCAGTAGCCGTGCGCCGACCAGCACCACCTCCATCAGCAGCAGCAACAGCAACGGCGGAACCAACACTACCAGTGTCTCTACGTTCGCCGGCTGCTGCAGCAAGAGCAGCAGCAGCCGTGCGCCGACCAGCACCACTCTCCGCAGCAGCAGCAGCAACAACAACAGCGGCACCAGCACTACAAGTGTCTCTATGTCCGGCAGCTGCTGCAGCAACAGCAGCAGCAGCCGTGCGCCGACCAGCACCACCAGCGGCAGCAACAGCAGCAGTAGCAGCAACGGCGGAACCAACACTACCAATGTCTCTACTTCCGCCGGCTGCAGCAGCAGCAACAACAGCAGCAGCAGCTGTGCGCCGACCAGCCCCAACAGCAGCACCAGCAGCAGCAGCAACGTCGGTACCAACACTACCAGCGTCTCTATGGCAGGCGGCTGCTGCAGCAACAGCGGCAGCAGCTCTACGCTGAAAGGCATCGGCAGCCTCCCTCGAACCACCGGCGGCAGGGGCAGCCCGCCGCCCACCAGCGGTAGCCCTAGCAGCTCGCCGCAGAGGAGCAGGTTTTTCCGACCGACTCGTAAGCGGGCGACGGACGGCGCAAGTGGCGCGCACGACAGATGCCCAAGAGCCACCGAGGGGGGGTAGAGACAAAGCAGAGCGAAGAGGGCGTCGCGCATTGTGACGAGGAGTAGCGCGGCGCCCCGATGCGGAGGTACCGACAAGGGATGCGGGGGGGGGGACAGCAGACGACGCACGGACCGTAGCACGGGCCCGACGAGCAGCAGAATCGCGACGGGGAGGTCCAGACGCGGAGGACCGGGCGAAAGGGGGAAGAGGAGAAGGGGAAGCCAGTCGGGACGGCCCGGGAGCAAGACGCGAAGGCCGGTCAATGGCCCGGTCGTCGGCCATAACGAGGCCCCGGGAGCAGCGTTGATCGCTACAAAACACGTAGAGCCACCCCCTCCCCAGCCTCCCCGCTACGAACAGGGAGGAGGGAGGGAGGGTGAGGAGCAGGCGGGGGCAACCTCGATTCTCTATGCTGTAGAGATCCATACCTCGTATTTAATTAAATCTAATTCAAGGGTCGTCGCAGAAGGACTACTTCCGCTGATGGTGTGATATGATGGAATAATCCTAATTAATTAAGGATTATCACTATGGATCCTTTTTGGCTTGGTGGCCTCCACTGCTTTTTCTTGTAAGAAATAATATATTTTTATTATATATGGATGTCGATGCTGGACATGAGTACATGTACCGTACAGGTGCCCGTATATTATATGTAGATATACTGATTACAAAGGATGATATATACTATGACATTTTCCTACAAGAAAGCAGCAGGCAGTGAAAAACACCAAGCAAAAAGGAGCAAAGCGGGAAAACCCCCGCCCACAGGCCTAAGCCCGAGGAACAGGAAGGCATGCCACAGCATCAGCACTGCCCTCCTGCAAAGCGTCGCGAAGATAGGAACCCAAAGTACCATGAAGAACAACAAAAAGACTTTGCATGAATTCTCGCCGCACATCCCTCAAAAAACGCCCAAAGGGAACACAACAACACAAGTAGTAGATCGACGCTCGAAATGATGCATGAGGACATTGTTGTAAGTAATTCCTTATATAGATTAGTTACAGAGAGCTAATGTATGCTCTGATAGAAGTCCTTATGCACATGACATCGACTAGAGTGCTTGACACACGACATCACTAGCTAGACTACAAATAGCTAACAACGGTAGTTTGAATCACTTCTCTTGTCTCGACACCAGCCGTCATCTAAGGCTGGTTCTTAGCGTACATGTAACCATCACACCGCAAGTTACATTATCTTCCTTATCGAACCGTGCATACCACGTTTAACATGTTATGGAGCCCTCCAAAACGTATCCTACCGTCACTAAAGACAGTAAAAAGATCCAAAGTACTCCTAAAGTACTACTGAACCACAAAACACGGGGATGGATCGGTAGCTCGGATGAGCAACGCCGATCGTCTTCGCTCTGGGCCTGGCCTCCCATCGAGCGCAAGACTGGTGGACAGGGCTGCCGGACGGCGTGCACCATTCACCTCTCCCCACCCGAGCCTAGCTCACAATGGTCAGTGGATCCGTAGCGACACCAGACGGTACACGCTCAAAGGCGCAGCTTTCATGGATTTGAATTTTATCCTCCAGACAGCTATCGCGCCACCCACTTCAAAATCTACACACGTACCCGTCAAAGTACTACGCCACACCCAGACAACACATCGCTTACAAAAAGCCTATTCCCCGGTCGGCGGCGCGCCACATCGCGCCCCTCCGAGCGTCCGGACGTCCCTGTCCGCCGCCAACATCCAACAAACCCAGGCCCCATCGGGCCTGGTCGCGTGCAGCCAACACGTGAACGACTCTCAAACACCAACTCAAACAACCACACCTAACTCCGACAATCCTTTACAACACTCGAAATCCTGCTCGACCGCTATGTCTACACCCCCTACCCCCCCCCCCCACCTACAGGCAAGCGCTTATGCAGGACCCCCCGCAGCATGGCCGCTTCACGGACCTTTACCATCCCCGGAACGCACTCGCGGGGCACCCCCTGACCCCGTTTCTCACCGCACCACAGCTCAACCACCCCCAACAACTCATGGGCACGCCATTGGACCCCCTTCCTCTCCGTCGTGGACTGCAAACACCTCTGGTCCTGTCCCCCCCTCGGTCAACTGAGGCCATGGGACAGGCCGACGACTTCTCCACCCGGACTGTCGACTCCCTCCTCCTCACATGCCAGTACTCCACCACCCCCCCACCTCGCTCGATTCTGGATCCACGGCGTCTTCCTCCCGGACCCGTCTCACCCCGACCCGATCGTGTCGGCATGCCCGTTGGCCCGCCGCTGGCTACTCGAAAGCCTCCACGACCTTACCGATCTCCCCAACCGCATCAGAAATATAATAGGCAGAGAACTCGCCCATCACACACGGTGGACCGCGAACGCCACACGAACCCTCCACCCCACCACCCCGAAATGCAACGATGCCACACCCCTGCCAGTCGAGCTCCACACGAGCTTCCAAGAAATCCACCTGACAATTCCTACCTCATGTATAGCGGTGGGACTCCTGTACCAACTGACTTCACGCCAGCGTGAATTCAGTTCAGCCGGTCCAGTGCCCCCCTCCGTGATCTCCTCCCCTTCGCTCCTGGAAAAACTAAGTCAGTAGAAAATTCGCTTTCTCCGGGCTGCCTCGGCTCCATGAGTTTCAGGCCGAAGGGTGAAGATCCGCTCCCCGATATTCACCGGTATCACCGGCCAACAAGCAGTCACCCTCCTACATGACCTCCTCACCTCCGACCTCGCGACGGCACTCACCTCTACAGGTTCAACCCCCCCGTCCCACAACCTGTGCAAACTCGAAGACCTACCCGAGCAAGCCCAGTTCACCCTCCAGTTCGCGGACGCACTCCAGCCGCTAGACACTCCCGTCCCGATCGAGTCCGACCCGTCCTCCTTCTGGGCAAATATCCTCCACCTGCCCAATAATCCCATTCATTCACAATCTGGACATGTATCCCTTCACATTTACCCTCATTCACCCTATGAACTCGTACCCCCTGACCACCATCTTCACACCATCACCATCACACCACCCCCCGTCACAGGACACGTCCCCGGCTTATCATGGGCTGACACATGCCTCACCACTGTCCTCATCCAATCCTGCCACTCACTCTCCCTACCATGCATCAACTCCGACGGCACCATTCCACCCACACACTGGTTATACACCCTCATGTCCCAAACTGCAACAGAATACCTCACACAACATACCCCCAACCCCACCCCCCCTTCCCAACACCCCCTCAGCCTCTACCACTACACAACCCTGAAAAAATTCCCAGATGGCTCGTACTTTCGCTCCCACCCCTCCACTTCACCCACCGTCACCACCAGCATCCAAGTCTCTCTCAGTGCTGAAATGTACTGCATACTCATCTCCACCAACGGCACAGTCTCCATCCCTCTCACTCACACATACACCCACAGAGGCACACGCATTCCATCCACATGCACACTCAATATCAACCCCCACCACTACTCCACCTTCGGCAAAGCCCGACTCCAGGACCCCATCTTCACCACCTCTCCCTCTCCGCCGCCCCTCACCATCACAAAAAAATTCACACTCCACCGCAACCCCCCAGCCCTCCTCCTCCAATGGTCCAGACACCTCACAGACACTCAAGTCACCAGCCAGTGGCACATGGAGCCCTCCGACTTCCAGCTGCAGGAAGACGAGGACTTCCCTCTCGACCTCTCCTCCCTCCCGGAAATTCAACTTTCCAACACCCCGGCCCTCCCAACCCACAACACATGGCCCCTACACCAACCCACAGCCTCACACCCCACCTCCACCTCCTCTTACCACGCCCATCCCTCCCCCCACCCTCCAGCCCCCCCCCCCGGTCCCACAACCTTCTATTCACCCTTCCCCTCTCCCCATCATCACTGAAGACTCCTCCGAACCCATGGACTCCTCCGCCTCACCACCCCACCCCCTCCCCCACAAACAACCCTCCCCCCACCTTCCCGACCCCCCAAACCCCACTCACAACCTAACCACACCTCCCACCCTTTCCCAACCCCCCACCCCCTCCCTCTCAACACCGCCCTCATCAGCAGACTCCCCTCCCCACACACGCCCCCCCACAGACCCCTCACTCAAACCTGCACCCCCAGCAGGGGTTTCCAAACCCTCTCGCCCCTCCCGCAAGCAACCCTCCCCAACCCCCCCAACCCGTGTCCCCCCGCACCCCTCCCTCACACCCCACCGTGCCCCTACTCCTCCTCCACACCTTCCCGACCCCAATCCCCCCTTACCTGCGGCCACCCACCCTCCCCCTGCCGCCCCAACCCACCACCCCCTCCCATCCGGCTCCCCTGAAGACGAGGAACTCGACCTCGACGACTACTACGACCAGTCGGAGGACAACGAAGAGGCCACAAGAACCCCACCGGCCACCACTGACTCCCCCAGTGCCTGTCAACCCCCCATGTCACCCCCGGCCAAACAGGCCGACTATCATCATTAGGTCCCCTCAAGACGAAACGGAGGTTAGACCCCACACCCCTCCCCCCACCTCCCAGCCCGACAACCGCAATCATACTGTAACTACCGTACCTCGATTCACTCTACCGGCCCACTTCAGCCCACGCACCTGCCGCACAACAATGCATAAATTTTTAATCGACTTAAACCTAGAATCTGGTCTTCCCACCCCTATCGGCTACCTTGATACCTCTGCTGCCCTTTCCTTCCAATGGGGACAGTACCAGGACCTCTCTAACCTGTACTGCCTCGCGTCCGAAATAACCAAACTCCATTCGACTCCCACCACCTCATACACAGTTATTACTAATAACGAAGTCGATAATCATCACCGTAACTCCCAATACCCCAGCCACTGGACCAACCTCGCCACTCGAGGCTCCCCCCCACGTCCGGGGACGCCTAACCATTCTCTCCTCGTCCTCACATGGCAAAACTCGCACTTCGGCCTCCTCCACCTTACTCACTCCTCTGCTACCTGGATAGACTCTTTACATCACTCCCCTCCCCCCGACCTCCTCGCCCGCTCTCTCAATCTCCTCTCAGCCTGGAACTCCTCCCCCCCCCTCCCATCAGCGCCCTACACTCCCTCAACCCACCTCGCCAAAATGACTCCGACAGGGCGTGGTCGTCCTCTTACACACATACTTCATTGCCACAGCTCCCCCGGACCAACCTTACACTCCCCCCTCT
>JAPMLY010002927.1:20000-33023 GCA_026401115.1 Tetraselmis chui | reverse complement strand
ATGTGGGAGGGGCGTGTGTGTCACCACTACACAAGGGAGCTCGTGGATGCACGCACAATTGTCGCCATTTCCATTCCGACTTCCGACATGCTCGCCGATGGACTGACCAAGGCTTTACCATAGTCCAAGCATACCATGCTCGTCAAGCGGTGCTTAGGGTCATGTGATGAGCACATTACGGTATTTACCCGAGTTCATGTTTGCCAAAGATGTCGATATGCTTACATATTGGCCAAAAGACCACCACAGAAATGGTATATTAGTAATTATGTCAGCGAAATTGAAATTGAAATTGAAATTGAAATTGTTTACAACATGTGCCGGCAAACTTGACCGACTGCTGTCTCTCGGGCCACTCTACTTCGCCATACATGACTTATTAGCAAGTTGGGCCCGGGTCTCTTCGACCAGGTACACCTATCGACACACCTAGCTTCACTGTGTGTCGACGTTCCTCGGGAGTTAAAAACTGTAAGCAACCGCAGTAATTGCCACAGTCCCCCCGCCTAAGCAGTAACAGCGTAATAATTTGTAATCAAGAAAAAACAGATCTAAAAATAAATCCACTTGTCGAGAAATGCAAAACTAAACTGCTGCTCGACCTTCACGATGCTTGGCCCGCTCCCACCGAACCGGGGTGCCGACCGGCCGAGGCCGGTCGGCGTTCGGGAGGGACGACGGGCCAGCCTAATCTAGCTCCCGCGTGACTTCGGTCTTGCCGAAGATAGGAGGGGAAAGGCTGGCAAAAAACCCCTCCTCGCGCGGTCGCTCGTCGATCCCGCCGCCCCATCCCGTAAGCCCCGCCAAGGTCGCCGCCGCATCCGCCGACGCGACGGTCCTCCTTGTCGAGGTCCCCCGTCACCTCCAGGGCAGGTGGGGGGGACCGAGACACATAGACATAGAAAAAATGGGCGCTCCTGCCTCCGCACCTGAATTTTCCCCGCTCATTTCCCCGGTTTTTTCTCTGTCTGGTACCCGGGTACCTGTCAGGTAGTCCGGCCTGCGTCCGTACCCTCCCCCCCTCCGATGTGCGTCCACCTAGTAGACTTTGTTGAAACAGGGGCCTCCGCGCTCACCCGGGCCCCCCCGCAAGGGTCTCGTCTATCCGGTAGTGGGTATCGAGGAGGGGGGGGGCTCAGGTCGCCGTAGCCGGATCCGTCGGGCCGCGGGTGCACGGAAATTAGTCAAAACCCTCCGTACGGGGTTTTCCGGCGGCGCCGACCCGGAGGGTCGTCGTCGCCAAATCTTGTCGCTCCGTCCTTCGCGACAGGCCTCCTTGCCGCCCAAGCCTACTCCTCCGCCCTCGGGAGATGTATCACGTCGGCGTGGCGGCTCGCTAGTGAGCGCCCTACCCTGGTGCTGCTCCCCAACTAGCTCGACGCCGGGTACGGACATTATTTTAATTTTCCAAAAAAGCCCTCCGTACAGGGCTTTCCGGCGGCGGCTGATCCAGAGGATCTCCGCCGCCTCACATAGCCGCTCCTCCGCCTGCGACCGGCCACCGGCCTGTTCCAGGTCTTGCTTCCCCCCCTGAGAAGTGTCGACCGGCACATGGCTGGTCGGCGGCTAGCGAGCGCCCTTTCGTGGCGCTACTTCCCGGCTGGCAACCACCAGCACCAACACCCGCCTCCCACCGCTGATCCGGCCGTACCCTCCTCGCAATCAAACGCTCCTGAAGTACAGGTCCCACCCCCTCGAGGTAGGACTGTCCTTAGTAGTATATGTACGCGAAAAAACATATCGGAAGGGCCGAGCGGGAGATCTTGGCGCCGGTATCGCACAGAAATTATTTTATTCAAAAGCCCTCTGTACATGGCTTTCCCGACAGCTGCTGATCCCGCGGATCGAGCTGTCGGCCCTCTTAGCCCCCTACCGTGTCAGGCATGGCACGGCTACGGGGTTTCCAGCGCCCACCACGGGGAGGTGAGGGGATGCCGACGGGCCTGCGAGCGCACCCCCCTCCGGGGCCGCCGCCGCTGCGCCGCCAACGAGGCGCCTATGTCAGCGAATAATTTGAAGGGATGGGTGGGTGGGTTCGCGCGAGGCCTAGATGAATGAGCGCGAAACCAAAGAGTGCCGGTGCTAAGAGATCGCACCGGCGTAAGGGTTGCTACTAGCTAGTGTGTTGGCAAAAGCTAATCGCATGTTTTTGTTTGTTTAGTTGGTTGGTTGCGCCACCCTTCCAATACGACAGCGTTGTTCTGGAGGTGTGGTGCGCCGCTGATTACGGTGCTTATAACCATAGGGGCTACTACCCCGTACACTTGTGGGTAGGGTTGCAAACCTCTTGATTTACCCAATCTGACCATTTACCTGAGTGCACGATTGCCATATTCTCAGCCCAACGGCTTTGCAACCTGCGTGGAGTGTAGCGTTTGTCGGGCGGCAGCCTAGCGCGCGGAAAGGTAGAGAGGATGGGTGGCGCTAAGGCGAGGAAGAGCCGCGTTACCCGGATCGGGAATGTGCGATTCATTTTGTAATGTTTGCAGTTCTTGTTCGCCATGAGCCGAGCCGCGTAGGCGGAGAGCTCGGAGGGGACGTTGTGCGGGTCGTTTGGGTCCGCCATGGCGATGGCGGCTGCTACGGCGCGCGTGATGGAGTGGCGCGAAGCATGTACGTACAACATGTAGGTATGCTCCGGTGATCGAAGAGGTAGGAGGACGTGTTCGGGCTCGTGCTAGGGCCGGGAAGGGACCGCCGTGGTCGTGTAGTAAAGGTTTGCGCGTGCCGATTTTTGCTGTATTTGGATGTTTGATGGGCGTGCATGAGCGGGTAATTCCGGCGCCGGTGTAGGCAAGCGCGTTGACTTCGCCAAGGTAGTGGCGGGGGCGACACCACTGAAAGGTGCTCCGCTGTCGTAGGTCACTGAGTGTAGACAAATCATGTTGCAGCTGTCAACAACGTCGCATGCGGAAAGTGGTCGGGGAGCGTCGCCAATGATAGTAATTAGGGCTCGAACAAGAGGCGCGTTGGGTAGCGGCGCGTGGAACAATATATTGGTTGTTCGGTAGAGTCCGGCGGGGAGTTGTTGATACGCGGAAGCAAATACATGTGGAAGTGTTAGCACTAGCATCCCGTTGCGTAGTGCTTATGTACAAGGTAGCTATTTGTCATTCTAGTACTTCGTGTTATGTTATTAGCGGTACTATATTCCCTATTTTGGCGGTCGGCCGGCCCTGCCGGTGCCTTCGCCGGCCGCCATCTCTCTCTTCCTACTCTAGTCACCAAAGCCGGCCCCCCTGTGGGGCCGGCACGACCTCCGTGTAACTATCCGTTCACAACTCTAACAGGTTATGGGCCCTCCACCAAGTTACACTAGAGAAGAGCGTGTGTAAAGCGCTCGGCGCCACGCTAGTCCCACTTACTCCCACGTTAAAAAGAGTAGAGCGTGTGTAAAGCGCTCGGCGCCACGCTAGTAATTCATCGTCCCACCGACCCCACGCTTCGCCTTCGAGCTGGTTGTCCGCGACTGTCCTACCATCTCCCACGTAAAAAGGAGAAAAGCGTGTGTAAAGCGCCCAGCGCCACGTTCGCCCCACCCAGCTTTCAGTCTCACCTAGCCTTCAGCCAACCGATGCTCTCGACCGGATGTGGTTTTTAAGACCGACCTGCGAAAATTCGGCCCGTGAGTACTTTAATTATTACTATAATTGTTTTTCCCGGAGGCAATGCCGCAACGCTCACCTTACTTAGCGAGGAGCTTAACTTTCCCACGGCGAAAGGAGGGAGTCAACACGAGCGCCCGTCTATGTTTTTGAGTGCCTACACGCCACAAACAACCCTGTTGGTTGTGCTTCTTCCTCGCCGGTCGCTCTCATGCGTCGGCTAATTCTCCCGTGGACAGTTTTTCCCGCTACATGTCAGAATAGTACATTACGCAGTACATTTGGAACCGCTTCATATCGGCAACTCGCCGGTAGCGGCACGTTCTTGTGAGCGCATGTCGCTACACCTACCCGGCTTGAGGCACACGCTAAAGCACTAAACCCTCGACCAAGATGGCACCTTCCTCAACGCAAGCTAGGACGACGTCAAGACCTCGGCTACCTTGAGGGGGGGTGTTAGCACTAGCATCCCGTTGCATAGTGCTTATGTACAAGGTAGCTATTTTTCATTCTAGTACTTCGTGTTATGTTATCAGCGGTACTCTATTCCCTATTTGTGGCGGTCGGCCAGCCATGCCGGTGCCTTCGCCGGCCGCCATCTCTCTCTTCCTAGTCCTCTAGTCACCACAGCCGCCCCCCCTGTGGGGCCGGCACGACCTCCGTGTAACTATCCGTTCACAACTCTAACAGGTTATGGGCCCTCAGGTTACATGCCAATTCCCTGTTAATCCATGTACACACGGAATGGCATGAAGGGGGATAGAACCGCCGCTTCCCGGAACGGAGTTGTACGCCTTATCCAAGTACCGCCAAAAGTCGGTACCCGATAGGAACATATTGTGTATATGAACCCATCGCATCGCATCGCGACTGAGCTGCAAACACATATAGCGAACACCTATAGGTGGAGGGCCAGGACTCCCCCGGAGTCTAGCGTACCCGGGTACATATGTGTCCATTAGTAGTCCTACGGAGGGATATGTAAACACTCCCCCTTAATGGACAAACTCCGGCCGGTGCCCTAGTAAACCCCGCGTAAACGCGGAGGGCCCATAACATGTTAGCGTTGTGAACGGATAGTTACACGGAGGTCGTACCGGCCACACATGGGGGCCGGCTGTGGTGACTAGAGGACTAGGAAGAGAGAGATGGCGGCCGGCGAAGGCACCGGCAGGGCCGACCGACCGCCATAAATAAGGAATAGGGTACCGCTAATAGCATAACACTATTCTGAAATTCTAAAGTTCTAGAATGGAAAATAGCTACCTTGTACATAAGCACTATGCAGCGGGATGCTAGTGCTAACAGGAAGGCGTAGCATAGTGTCGTGTAGAGGTAGCGCGTTGGGGCCATCGGGTTGAGGGTTGGCGTGTGGCTGCTCGTCGCGGTGGATGTGGGCGGACATGCTAGTAATTTACGTGAGCCACGTGAGGGGGTCTTGTAGCCGACTAATGGAAAATCGGCTGTGGCGCCCCCACGCTAGTGTCAATTAGCGTGTGCGAGTGTACCACACATGTCTTGCCGGGAGGTCACGGGTGCAACGGTGTCGTTGTCGTGTGGCGATTGTGTCGCGATGGTCATGTAGCGGAAAGGGGTATTCGTATCGTGCGGACATGGCCGTCGTGGCGGGTAGCGTGGTGCACTAGGTAGTGAGCGGCGACGGCCACATACGGATGTTGTGGGTTTCAACATACGGGTGGCTTCGTCGAACGTGAGAGCGTGCACGGTGGAAGGCTTAGCAATATACCGGGGTGTCTCCGAGGCCGTGTTGACCGTATGGGCGTGTGGGTTGTTGTACACATTGTCGCCGCTATGTGGCAGTTGCGGGAGGGCAACACTCCACGTGTAAGTGGCGTTTGTAGGCAACATCGTGACGATGGGGTCGTGGACGGCTTGAGTAGCCCGGCATCCGTCGAAGTTATCGAGGTCGGGGTCGGGTGGTGGCCATGCGGTTGCACCCGGTTGCGCATTGCATGGGGTCATGGTAGGCCGGCGGGCGCAAGTTTACACTAGGTCGCACGCAGGTGCGAAAGCGGCGGTAGGCGGCCGGCGGCAGCCTTGTAGTAGAGGAATGTTGGTCTCCAAGCGAAAGAGCGGCGTGGCTTTCGTGAGGGTAGGCGGTAGTAGACTGACGCGGACCGGAGGGGTTGCCAAAACCGTCGCTGAATTTGCCAACGTGGAGGGCTTGCGTTATGTGGAACGCTCCGGGTAGCGATTGTTTCATGCCGAATCTTGGAACTGGGTTCGAAGACTATGGCTTTACCAAAGGGTGTGAAGTCGACGACGTCGCCACGTCGGACGCGGGTAGATCGTTGTCATCGTTCACCGAGTCGATAGGGGGCGCAAGGGCCGCCGTTCCACCCTATGCCGCACTAGTTGCGACAGCGGGATTGGACCGTTGTTGGTCCAAACGTGTAGGTGGGCTCGTGAGGTGCTGAATCTGGGTTAGTAAGGCGAGCGAGTTCGCTTTGATGTGACGCGCAGAAATTCCGTTTTCAAAAGCATGGCATGCCGTTTGAATTAGCTTTGTGACGGGTAGCTGAGAGATTTTGTCCTCGACGATCATGGGCGATGATGTGTCGAGGTGTGGTAACAACGGGCTGCATATTGGAATGCGGTGTATCAAGAACCATAGGGCTAAGTGTCGTGCAACGCACGGTTGCGTATAATGAACAAAGTGCTAACACCCTACCCGACAACTAGAGCTCAGCCTGCGTTTCGCGTGAGGCCTTGATGAATTGAGCGCGAAATAAAAAGTGCGGGTGCTGGGGGATCGTACCGGTTTAAGGGTTGCTACTAGCTAATGTTTGGCTAGAGCTTACCGCTGGTGAAGGTTGCTTAGTTGGTTGGTCGCGCCACCCATCCCGTACCACATCGTTGTCCCGGAGGTGTGGCGCGCCGCTACTTATGGTGCTAATAACCGCTAGGGCTACTATTATCCCGTACATATGGTGGGTAGGGTTGCAAACCTCTAGATTTATCCCAAATATGACTAAATGATCTAGAGGCTATCACAATACATTTGCACCCGTACATGCTAGGCACATCAGCGTCACATTAGTGCATATATGTCACATCATCATATATCTACGTCACATCAACATATATATCAACATATACGTCACATCGTCGCATATATGATATACGTCACGTCAACGTAGTGTGTATCAATTGTATATATGTTTTCAGCGTCGTCGTTTTTTAAACCCTAAAACCCTAAACCCTATCGCCCCTACCCGTAATCTAATATATGGGTGGCTTGGCCAAAAACAGGCTATCACAATACATTTGCACCCGTACATGCTAGGCACATCAGCGTCACATTAGTGCATATATGTCACATCATCATATATCTACGTCACATCAACATATATATCAACATATACGTCACATCGTCGCATATATGATATACGTCACGTCAACGTAGTGTGTATCAATTGTATAACGGCGGCAACTTGTGTGCATCCGTCACTTATGTAACCATTACCAACCTCTCTCCTTTAATGCACACAAGGCGCCGTCGGTTCCCTTCATACACATTATTGATGCTCTTCGACAATAAATTCGAATATCGGCTTCATGGCGCTCGGGGCTCCTATATCTTCGTTCGTGATGCCTTGGTGGAGGGTGGATGGTGCAATTGTTGTTGCTTGCTTCCGCGCTCCGAAGGCTATGCTTTCTGAGCATGTTTTCTTTTCTTCTTTGATTCCACTACTTTCTCTGTAATTAAATTCACCAATACAGAAGAAAAGAGAACAAGCACAGAAGCCTAAGCCCTCGGAGTAGGGAGGCAGGCAACACAACATGCACCACTACCCTTTCTTTGTAATTCGATTTTTAAAATATCGGCTTCATAGTTAATACATCGTACACCTATCCATTTTCTAATTCGCGTTTATCTGAGGATTGCTTACAAGAAGAACCAGATGAGCACGGACAGCGTTTATCTGAGGACCGACTTCATTTGTCAGGTTTGCTAGGTTTGTGCACAATGTAGTGCTTTCCTTTTGCCGTGCTTTGGATCCCGTGATCCTCTTGTCACTCTTGCCCTTTTCTTTCACCTCCCTTTTTCCCTGTCCGTGCTCATGTTGCTATTTTTGTAATCCATATTACGGATTTCAATTGGAGTATTTTTGAATTCAACTTTATGACATCTGTCTTGCGCCTACCTGTCGCCTTCAGTGCTGATTTCCAGTGCTCGTGTCCCTGTAGTGAACTGAACAAGCCGTCTTTTCGTCGCCACAGACAAATAATGTCATCACGCGCGCAGTCCTCTTGGAGTAGCCGACGACAGGCGGGGTTTCTTAAACTACCGGCTGCTTTGCCGACTGATAAAAGGTTGTCTCCCAGCGGCACTGCATGTCGCCCTATTCGAGCCCCGCGACCCGTTGCCTAGACCCAACGCCGACAGCAATATGAGGCGCAGCCAAGCACCCTCGCAGCGCGCCGCGGCTCAACGTGGCTCCCTCGCCACACTCCAGCCGGGTGCGCTCTCCGCCACGGCAGCACATAGTCCAAGACACCAAGCTCGCATCACTAACCTGTGGACACGGTCTGCCAGAACGTTGTTAAAATGGCTTAAATATAACAACACTTGTTAACCGCATTGCGTCTGTTGCGCCAGGTGGTGCCAACACTGCTCGTAGCGGGAGGAAAGGGACGGAAAGTGGCGATGCACTCGACGCCGTGGCAGCGGACGCTTCATTAATATTTAAGGCGCGCGAAGGTCTGAACAATTTAAGCAGCTGCAAGAGGCCCCGAGGTCAGAATCAAGATCGATCAGGTGTGGGCTGAGGGTGCTGTTATCGTACGGGGGGGGGGGACTATCAAGGGCAGGGCTGGTGCTCGCGGTATTGCCGGAAATGCAGGAATGCATAATCTAATAATTCAGTAAAACACATCATTTCACCTAAATAAAAAGCAGCGTAGTATCGTACTGTTTCCAAAATAAGTAGCCGACGGCTGGCTTCGGCAATTCGCCTCGGGCGGAGGTCTAGGAGGTATCCTTTCGCGCAGCGACGCTGAAAATTTTGTCGCAGGGGGTCGAGCTGGACGCCAAGATCCGACGGCAGCTGTCATCCCCAAGTCGTTCGCTGTTCTGTACACAAAGGTGAGTCGGCTGCCACTCACTGTGACGTTTCGAGTTAAGGGTTTAATCGCACAGAGTGTCGGGCAACCGTCGCTAGTCACTCCGCACCGTCCCCCCCCCTGCAGAGAGCACCGAACAAGAAAAAGAAGAACAAGACGTATCAGGATGGCGTGCTCAAGGTGCTTCCCGGCGGGGTGTGCGTGCTTCACGACGACACCGGAAAGGACATTTCGAGGAGGTCGGCCTGGAAGGGCGCGGCCGAGTTGTCTGAGGGGTTGGAGCTGGAGGTGAGGCTGGCACGTCAGGCTGCCGGTAAACATGGCACCTTGGATCTGTGTGCCGTCTAAGTCGTGAAGCCTATGCGTGCGCTTGCACCGGCGTGTATTTCGCGACGCAGGTGGGTGGATTTGAGGTGGAGGTTGACGCAGTGCTGCAGCCAGGTGATGAGAGTGCATCTGCTCCACAGCAGTCAGTGGACAGTAAAGTAAGAGAGAGGTGTGCAGCTGGTGGCCTGCAGCACCAGAAAGGCCGCAGACAAGGTCAGCACCATGTCAGTATGCCATTCTTCTAGTGCAGCCTCACGCCACCCCTCTTACTCTGACCTTGACCGTAAATCATCAACCACTAGTTGCCATAATTCACTGCTCATTACATTCGCTGCCCTCCTCTCTCAGGGTTCCGTCACACACTGCCTTCGACAGCCACCGCTCTACCCGAAGCACAGTCCCGCTCCGCCGTTCCATCAGGAGCGCACTTACTTAACGAAAACAACATAAATGAATCTGCCGACGAGCACAGGGCGTGAGCTTCACACCGCCCCGTTGCCTTGCCACACCCACCCCTTCCCATCATGACAATCTTCACACTTTACATTGAAGTCATGCAAGGAAGGCCAGCAAGCTCTTACAACGACCCCTTCCTCCCCCCTATGTACTAGCACGCATGCGGTCTACGTTGATCCATTTCTCGCCCGTCACCTGCGCCCACACCAAAAAGAAGGAGTCAGATTTCTATACGAATGCGTAAGCAGGGCCTTTCCGCCCCCCCCCCCCCCCCCCCCCCCTTTTCAATAGAACATTATGTATCATTTTTATAGAGCAGAGATTGCACAACGAAGGCAATGCTGTTATTTAACCAGTCACGTTTTATGTGAATGCAGGTGCTGGGGCAGAGGGAGGAAGGCCGCTTTGGTTGCATCTTGGCCGATGAGATGGGGCTTGGGTATGTAGAGAGTGAACTGCGGCCCTGCAGGGAACTTTCGCAGCTGTGCACCTCACATACAGCCTTTGCTAGACAGATGGTGGGCGGGGTGCTTAGACGTGAGACGCCTAGAGCCCCTGTCATGCAAGGTGTCTTAGCGTATTTTCTCGACAATGAGGGTGTGGCTGGATTCCGTGGGCTTCATGCAGGAAAACTTTGCAAGTTATTTCACTGATATGGACATTGCTGAGGAGGGGACCGCAGGTGGGCTCGGCCCTGTCCAGACACTGCCTATGTTTCTCCCAACCTCTCCGAATGCATTCGCTTTCAGCTCGCGTTGGTATTATGGCCAGTTACCACTAGTTGCTTGAGGAGGGAGAGGCATTGCACTGACTGGCTGACTGCTGCCTATTCGGATAGGGTTCCCCGGTAGCTCGCCGCGTGATAGTGGTGGTTCCAAGCTCGTTGGTGCGTAACTGGGAGGCCGAGTTCAAGAAGTGGCTGGGAGAGGAGCGGCTGAAGCCATTGGGGGTGCACGCGGGAACGGATGTCGTGCAGCTGGCCAAGGTGACGGCCGTTGCTGGTGCCCCTGGTTGGTGCTTGTGATACTCCATTTGCTCTGTCATACCTGACTGAAACACCAATCAGCTAACATTTGTGTCCACGCTCACACATCAACCCCACTGTAGGACTTCAAGCTGCCTTCAAGCATCCACCGTGTGCTCGTGACCAGCTATGAGACCTTACGGAAAGTCGCTGATGAGTTAGCTGGCTACTGCGACCTGCTGGTGCGTAGCTCGAGTATCATGCCATCTCCTAAGCAGCGCAGATCGGACTAATGCAATTATTTCTAGTGCTCGCATTGCAACACATGTTTTAGGGCCAGTGCACTACATATGCTGTCATTGGGGTCATTGTGGACGATGCTGGCGTAGGTGTGCGATGAAGGGCATCGCCTGAAGTCTGCCGCTGGCAATAAAACCATCGACGCGCTTGAGGATTTGGGATGTCTGCGGCGCATCCTGCTCACTGGCACTCCGGTCCAAAATGCGCTGGACGAGTTCTACGGTACGTGATGCCTGTGGGTGTGACTTGGGTGTGGTGATGGGGTTGACATTTGTCACTGAGGAGTGCACGGCGTTCGACGGACGTGCAGCGCTGCTGTCCTTTGTGAACCCCAATGTGTTGGGTTCGCTGACGTCCTTCAAAAAGGAAACCCTCAACCCAATCCACAAATCAAGGGACCGTAATGCGACGCGGGAAGAGAAACAAATTGGGCAGGTGAGGTGTTTGCTTTTGTGTTTCTATCCTTCACGTTAATCCCACAACCCTACTTTCCCCCCAATTCCGACCCATAGGAGTGTCACTTGACGGATTTGTCAGCCGGCATGCCCTTTAGACACTAACGGGGTTGCGGAATGACGAGAGAGAATGCTGCAATATGAAGATGATGTTCTGATTATGTTCGCGTTGCCGAAGCAGGAACGCGGGGCTGAGCTCGCGCAACGGGTGGCGCCCTTCATCCTTCGGTACAGTCGAACTCCGAACTTGCTCTCCAATTGATTATGGCACGCGCCTCCCACCCCTTCGGCTTTGTATAACTTTCTCCAACCCCAGCGGATGCCATTCTTGTCCTGCAGGCGGACATCCGAGATCAATGCCAAGTTTCTTCCACCGATCTCCAAGTATGTGGTGTTCTGCAAGCCGACAGCAACCCAGGTCGCTGCGTACGGGGCTGTTCTGGGCTCAAGGGCCGTATCACAGGCGCTGTCGGGGGCGGGCGGGGGAGAGCAGGTGCTGTCGTCAATCACGTCACTGCGGCAGCTCTGCAACCACCCCGACCTGCTTTACACCTCGTTCCGTAACGATGGTGTGGTAGGCCCACCGCCTTTACGAGTAGCGCATGGAATCACAGCTGCAAGAATGATGCACAGGGGCTGATGGCCACGGCAATGCCTCACCCCCCTTACCTTTGTTGATTAGGATGCAACGATGGAGATAGGGTGTGCGCTCTGCAGCAGGTGTTTGCCGAGGGCTACTGCCCCGGGGAGGCAGAGAAAAGCGGAAAGATGCATGCTCTGCAGCTGCTAGTTCGTAGCATCTGCTTTGGAGAAGGCGAACGCGTTGTGGTAGTCTGCGGGAGTACCAAGAGCCTCGACCTCATTTCCAATGTCTGTCAGGCATTGAGGTAACCCCCCTCCCTCCTGCCTTGGGCATACAATGCACACACTCACATCCCACACACTTAGAGTCATCCACTTTTTTATTTTTCATAAATACAGACACACATTCTTCCTGTCGTTGTCTTTCAAACCCGCACGTATATCGGCACTTACAATTAGCACAAGCTGCCCCTCCCGGACTGGGGTGTATGCTCACTTTTGTCTTGTGCCCCTTCCCCCGGCTCTCACTCTCGCATAAACACTAAATCACACAAGCACAGATACACAGCACAAATACACGAGAACACACCCACACCCCCCCCACACACACATACACACAAACACAAACACAGACATGTGACAGTTTCACGCCCTCTTTCCTATATACACAGTGTTTTTACTCCTGTGCATCCCTTCTCCCCCCACACATGCACACAAACACAAACATGTGACAGTTTCACGCCCTCTTTCCTATATACACAGTATTTTTACTCCTGTGCATCCCTTCTCCCCCCACACATGCACACAAACACAAACATGTGACAGTTTCACGCCCTCTTTCCTATATACACAGTATTTTTACTCCTGTGCATCCCTCCCCCCCCCCCCCCCCCCCCCCCCCCTCCCCCCCCAAACCGTGGGAACAGGCTTTCAACGGTGCGGATCGACGGGCAAACTAACATTAGTGATCGCCAGCAAATCGTTAATAGCTTCAACAAGGCTAACGTCGGCCAGGTAAAGTCCGCACTCCGATTTTTTTGGACCCCCCCACCCACGCCACGCCTACGCAGGTGATTTGCCGGGGAGGGTTTTAAATGTGCACTCCTGACGCGCAGAGCCCTCCTATTGCTCCTATTGCCACAGGTGTTTCTACTGTCCACGAGGGCGGGAGGGGCGGGGCTGAACCTCACCGGGGCCAACAGGCTCATCCTCTTTGACTCAGAGTGGAACCCGGCCATTGATGAAC
>JAPMLY010002927.1:5000-15000 GCA_026401115.1 Tetraselmis chui | reverse complement strand
TTGATCTCCGCGTCCAATACCTATATTAGTAGGAAGTCAGTGCAGCTAGCGCGATAGAAAGCGTGGTGGGGCGGACGAAGGCAACCCCGATAGCACCGATCGCTAAGGATTATCCGCCGCTCAACAACGGACGAAAAGGCGTGTGTTTATGCATTATTTATCGCTGTGCCACCGCCCGTCAGTTCTTATATTTGACAATATTACGATGAGAAATTAATACATTTCGTCATGTGCTGATCTGCCAGGAGATTACGCGGATGTTTATTGTGGCACATCGTCATTAGTAACAATTTTTTACAAGAAAAAGCAGTGGAGGCCACCAAGCAAATAGACGAAAAGAGGAAAACCTAAGCCCGAGGAACAGGAAGGCATGCCACATCGTCCATCATTAGAAGGCTGCGTACATAACGTCTGTACAAGTACTGATCTACGGCTGAGGTTGGAAGAAAGTTGTATTTCTTATAATGTAAAGCAATGGAAACCGAGGGAAACGGCAGTAGGGGAAAACGAACCAAGAGGGCAAAAGTACCAAGAGGGTCACGGAATCCAAGGCATTACAAAGGGAAGCACTACATTTTTCACAAACCTATAGCATAGATGATAGCACAAGAAACTCCCATGCAGCATTGAAAATGCAACGCGTGGAGGCGGCAAGCGACGCCTCACGCGCCGCTCGAGGAAGCACGGGACGCTTGCGGCCCATGCATGGCGCGGGTGAAGAACGTCATGGGTGGAGAGGGCATCCCAGCCGAGGAAGAAGCGGCCTCCACACCGTCCACGGCGGTGGACAGCCCGCGCAAGACGTTGTCCGCGTGAGCGACATGGACGGCGAGAGAAACCTCTCGGCGCCAAGCGGCCAATAACTTGCTCACATTTGTGTGGCGGTTAGCCTCCGTAAGCTAAACGCTAGCACAAATCTGTTCTAGTCTGTCTAGTTCTGTTGTTGCAAGATGGCAAAATGATGTTGTCGAGAGGCAATGGTGAAAGATGTTTCACTACTGTACTTAGGCAGTAGATGTTGTAAGTGAACAAAGGAATTGTTAAAAGGTTCTGTCACCTCCCTCTACTGCACTGGGCTTGAATAGGTTTCTGCCCTGATTGATTACGCCTGCAAGCTACGCTTACGTGTCAGGCGTTGGGGCTGTCTAACCGTCGTCATCTGTCCTCGAGACGCGGCCTGCCTAGCATTGGGTTTCACGACGCGGCTCATTCTGCATCGAAGAGTTCATTCTGGCGCGTCATCTGGCTAGTTAGTTTAATTATGCATATCTGCACGTACCGGGAGGTACTCGTCGTACTGTAGCATCAGCACCATTACAATATTGCAGTAGCGACGTACCCACGAGTATACGTCCATCCTGTGGAAAAGCATGAATTGGTATCCGTAACGAGTACATGTACAATGTCCTGCAATGTACTGTTGCATGACTGTACTCGTCACACTCGTACCCTCCCCCTCTTGACAGATCAATGAGGCCGCCGCGAGGCAGACCTCCGTGGTCTAAGCTCCTTTACTGAAGCTGTTACTGGGACTCAGGAATGCGCGTTGGGTAAGCGTGCATGAAGTCAATGTAAGCCTCAGTCTTGGCGAACTTGCGCCATTGGGGCGTCTCCAAGAAATCTTGTAACGCAATCGTCCGGTGTACCTCGTTCAACCGGTGCCAGACAGGTGGAATGTCGTCATCACTGAAGTGTGTCATGAAGAGCAGATATTTGCCTCGTCGCCCGGGTAGCGACTTGATGCACACAGCAGAGATGTGCGAGACGTCGAACGCTTCGTCGTCTCCTTCAGGTACAATCACCGGGACAGCTGGTCGTAGTGGAGCAGTAGCACAAGGTCGTAAGTTGTTAACATGGAACACATGATGTAGGCGGACTGTCGCTGGTAGTTTCAATCTGTAAGTGTGTTTCCCAATCTGCTCCTCTACTGAAAAAGGTCCAAGCTGCCTGTCTCTAAGCTTCCGGTTCGGTTGTCCTCGCAGAAAAAGGTTTGCTGTGACGACTGACACCTTGTCTCCCTTAGCGAAGTGTGGCGCTGTAGACGGTTCTGTGCGTGCCTGCATCTCGTCCTTGTGTAGTTATAACACTGAGCGTACCAGGGTGTGTACTTCCTGTAACAATCTCAACCGTTTTGTTGCGTCTTGCGAAATTGGAATCGATGGTCGCATGCTGAACAACAGGTCAGGAGGCTCCTCAGGAGAAAAACCAAAGTTAGCCTCGAACGGTGTGTGCTCAATGCCGAGTGCACGAGAAGCGTTGTACGCAAATTCCACTTGCGGTAAAAGTGTTGTCCAATCAGAGCCATCGTAGCAACAGAAGCAACGAAGAAGCTGCTGAAATGTATTGTTCACGCGCTTTGTCAAGCCGCCCGTTTCTTGATGTCGGCTGGAAGACATGTTCAGACGCGTTCCAAGGCGTCTCCATAGTGTCTGCTAGAAGGCGCTGATAAATTTCGGGTCGCGGTCGCTGATCAGCACACGGGGTAGTCCATGTAAACGGTAGACTCCCTGTAAAAACAAAGTTGCAGTTTCTTCGGCAGTAATTGACTGTGTACATGGCAGAAAATGGGCCATTCGAGTTAGATGATCTACCACAATCAACACATTGTTAAAGCCATTGCTCTCAGGCAAGTGTGTCATGTAGTCAAGACCAACTGTGTGCCACGGTCTGGGTAGAACATGCAATGGGTAAAGAGTCGCAGCCATCTGCGGTCGAATCTTCGCTCATCGACACACGACGCAGCGTTCACAGAAATCTTTCACGTCTTGGCGGATTCCTTTCCACCAGAATCTGTCGAGTGCTTTAGCAAGAGTGCTAGCAACTCCTCTGTGACCAGCTGGCGAACTTTCGTGCAGCTCTGTGATCAACTTCAGTCGGAGCTCAGAGTTTTGTGGAATACAGAGGCGATTGAGGCGCCAAAAGTACCCGTCTCTAGCTTCTATCCGGCTGTCTTTTGTCCACTCACCATCGTCCCCATGAAACGAGTCTTGTGAGAACCCCTCGCGAATGAGATCAGCGAACTCAGGGCTCAGCTGCAGCGCGTCAACAGTCAGTGAATGTAACTGTGCGTCTTCAAACATCAGCTGGGACTTCCGTCGTAATTCTCGATCTGACGGAACCTCGCCATCCCAAAATAAGGGTTCTGTGGCCTGAGGTACGAAGTCTGGACGCCGGCTTAACGGGTCGGCTTCGTTCAGAGCTCCTTTGCGATAAGCAAGTGTCATCGAGCCCACAAACGGTTGCAAATCCCGCAGGTATCTTGCTTGCCGCTTGTTCAGCATGTTGTTCGGTTGCCTGAGCAGATGTCGCAGTGTGTCGTGGTCTTTTACGACAAGGAACTTAGAGCACCCTTCAAGATAGCACCTCCAATGCTTGACAGCTTCGCATACGGCCAAAGCTTCTAAGTCGTACGCAGAGTAAGTGTTACCACGCTCAGCTGGATTCAGCTTACGCGCCCAGTAAGAGACTGGTTGAAGACCTCCTCCTTGGTCTTGCAACATGACTGTTGCAATCCCCACTGTTGAAGCATCTGTAGCTACGGTGAACATCGCGTCCGAGCCGACCTCCGGAAGGATCAGGCATGGCGCGGAAATGAGCCGTAACTTGAAAGTCTCAAAGGCTTCCAAACAGGCAGGCGTCAGCGTAACCTTCTGTGGCTGGGACTTTCGCAGTAAGTCCGTCAATGGAGCCGTAAGGTCGCTAAAATGGTGTATGAATCTGGCGTAGAAGTTTCAGAACTGTACGAAACTGCGAACCTCCTTCTGCGTCTTGGGCACTGGCCAGTCTGCAACGGCCTCGACTTTCTTTGTGGAAACCGAAATTTTACCGGCTGACACAGTGTAGCCCAGATACTCCATTTCTTGCAATACGAAGAAGCATTTCTTAAGGCGTAATTTCAGCCCTTCCTCCTTGAACCGTTGTAGCACCAGTCGCAAGTGCTCCAGGTGTTCCTCCAAAGTCCGACTGTAGATGCAGACGTCATCAAGGTAGACTGTCACGAACTTGTGTAAAAAGTCGCGAAGAATGTTGTTCATCATCCTTTGAAATGTAGCCGGCGCATTGCACAAGCCAAACGGCATGGCGACCCACTCCATTAATCCATTAGGGGTCTGAAAAGCCGTCTTGTGAACGTCCTGATCACGCACTCGAACTTGCTAGAATCCAGAAGCGAGGTCGAGGTGTGTGTAAAAATTCGCGTCTTTAAGTTCGTACAGAGTATCATCCACACGCGGAAGTGGGTAAGCATCTTTACGCGTAACCTCATTAAGGCCACGGTAGTCAATGCACAGACGTAGCGAGCCATCAGCTTTTCGCACAAAGAGAATTGGCGAGCCGAACTCACTGTAGCTGGGACGGACGAGACCAGCTTCCACTGCGTCTTTGAGCTGTCGATTAAGCTCAGCGCGCTCTGCAGGTGACAATCTGTTCAGACGTTGGCGTCGCATCGGGCCAATTGTGTCAATGGGATGATCCCACTGTCGGCTTACATGTGGAGAGTCGACAGGTTGCAGTAACTCCGGGAAGTCATCAAAGAGTAACGACCGGAAGTTGACACGTTGTTCTGTAGTTAGCTCCTCTCCAATGTGAAAGTCTGTCGGTTGTTTAGCGGCTGACGTAAGTTCAATGACGTAAAAATCAGCATGACGTCCTATGCTGCGGCGCGTCTTGCGCATGAGCTTCTGAACTTTCGTAGACGACAGCAGTAGACACTCAGGGCGTCGTTCCTCGAGTGTAGTCTGTACCGCTGTACCATCCATCAGTGTAAAAATTTTGGTTGTACCAAATTGTAAAGAGGCATGTTCGTCATCAAGCCATGGTAATCCCAAGATTAAATCAGTTGTGCGTAAATCACGTAAGACGTAAAAAGTCCGGTGAAACTCGTGTCGAGCCAGCTCAAAAGTGACGTCACAGACTGTTGTAGAAGTCACTCGTTGTCCGTTGGCGAGTCGTACTGGGGTCTTAGTCGCAGATTTTCGAGTTTGTAAAGCAAAGCGTCGTACAAAGTCATCTGACACAAAATCAAGTGTCGCAGCGCAGTCCACTAATCCAGAAATGTGATGTCCGCCATCAGGAGTTTTCACAGTAAGCTCAGTTCGAATTAACGGTCGAGCTTCCGTGAGGTCAGTCAGTAGGGCTGTAGCAGGCGAAGAAAAATGTCGTAGCGTAGCGATGGACGGTTCCGCGTCGTCTGAAGGTATAGGTACCGAGTTGAATTGATCAGGTGCTGTAGGTGATGTAGAGTCGTTGAACGCACAATCTGCGTCGACTAATCACATCTGTACAGGCCAAGGAGCTGGTGCAACCACCTCCTGTTGCGTTGGGTTCTCCAGTGACTAACGAGTAAAAAGCTGTGTCCTCGCTGGGAATTCTTGGTAGAGTTTCCAGTTCTTAGTCACTTGAGTAAATTTCGCCCATTTCGGTAGTACAAATACAGCCATCGTAGATGTCGGAGATGTTCGACGACAATCCTCAAAATGCTGCGCAATCTGCTCAGCTAACTCCCAGGGCAGGGACTGGATCCGGATCCTACGGCTCCGCGAATCCCCGAGACTACTCGGGTTCGGACTCGGTCTCGTGGGTCCGGACCCTAGAATCATAGGTAATCGCGGGATCCGGACTCTAGAATCACAGGTAATCGCTGGATCCGAACCCTAGGTTCGGTAGGTAGTCGCGGGATCCGAACCCTAGAATCACAGGTAATCGTTGGATCCGGTACCAGTTATTGTAAGTAATCGTAGGATCCGGTACCAGTTATTGTAAGTAATCGTTGGATCCGGTATCCATCGTACTTTAATGGATCCGCGGTAATCGCGAGTACCTCATCCTCGCAAAACGATGTGGAATCGCGATAGCCAATCAATACTCACGATTCCGAGTATCTCACGATTCTGTGGTGGCCCGAAGTGACACGCTGTTTTTTTGGGAGGTATTTGGCAATGCAAATCTGCTGAGGTGTATGTCTAGGATTGGTTCAATAGCCTTGATTGTTGTCATTCCGCAGCCTTGAATCGATTGTAGCCCACCCAAGGGCCAGTTTCACGGTGCGTACGCGCTTGAAATCCACCATAATCAGCCCGTCCACATCCAACTCCTATCATAGTTAGCAACAATGGCGGGGCAAGCGGGAAGTAGTAGACCGTCTAGATCAGAGAAGAGCTTGTCATCGACGGCTATCCAACGTACATAAGAGGAGCTTGTTGGGAATTCGGATAGGGTGTTCATGATACCTCAGTCAAAATCTACTGTATGGGATCCAAGCATGAGCAAGCGCATAGAACTAGTAGAGATGTAAAAATTGAATTTGCAGTACAAATTTCCCCCAAAATGCGCAATTTGTATCAATTTGCATGAGTACTTCGAGTACTTGTTGGAATCGCGAACCCAACGAATCCAACGGAACCAAAAATTTAGAAGTACTCATGTACTCGGTTCCGGAACCGAAAACACAGGTACTCGCTGGATCCGAACCCTAGAATCACAGGTAGTCGCTGGATCCGAACCCTAGAATCACAAGTAATCGCGGGATCCGGACCCTAGAATCACAGGTAATCGCGGGGTCCGAACCCTAGAATCACAGGTAATCGCGGGATCCGGATCCCTTTTTTAGAGGTACTCACTAGTTCCGGATCCTAAAAAACCAAGTACTCATGGATCCGAACCCAACAAAAAAATGGCGGATCCAGTCCCTGTCCCAGGGTGGGTTGATGAACACCCTCTCTCTTGTTAAGTCCCTCTCTAGAATCGAGTCACTCGGCGAACAGTGAGGTAAGTCACCGTGCGAGTTTAGACCTTCATCATTAGCACATCCCTCCAACGTGAAGTTGAATCGTGCATGCAGAGGGTCAAAGACTGAGTCAACCAGTTTCCAATCAATTGAACGTCTGGTTACATGTTTACGACTCAGTCTCTGCTTAGTCTGACGACGACGACCTGCTACTAAGGTTGCAGGTGTCGCGATTGTAGTCGATGGAGATGCCGAAAGTGTTTCGACGACCTCTGTCGCTAACAGTGTCTCAGAACGAACAGTAGATGTAGCCGGCTGCTCTAGTTCGCTAGTAGAACAGCCTTGCCACCATCATTGCTTCTTAGCTTCTGCTGGTGCTTTGCCCTTCCACTCTGGGCATTGGAACAGACGGTGTCCCTTCTTGTGGCACTTGAAGCAGAGTCCCTCCTCCATATGACGCTTGCGCTCTTCAACTGTCATTGCATTTGCGAGCGTGTTGAAGTCCTCACGACCAGATGTTTGACCTCGTCCACCATTGTTGTCTCCACCACGTCCGCGTCCGCGTCCGCGTCCGCGGCCAAGACCACGGCCACCCTTATTACGCTTCCAGACGTTAGAGGCTTCGTCGAGAGGGTCCTCAAAGTTGCGCTTGCGTGTAGGCTGGGCGGATGGACCAGCAGTAGACTTCGTATTGCCGAGTTCCGGCGAATCTATAACGACGTCGTTCAAGAAATTTTGCAGCTCAACGAGAGTAATATGGTACCCCTTTTGAGCTCGGTGTGACTTAGCCTGGTTCTTGAGCGTAGTGTTCGCTAGGCCATTAATGAAGCGCACACATTGTACATCAGCTGTCAGATGTTCACGAGACCGACGTAAGTAGTCGTTGTACTGTTTAGTGTAGAGTGCGTAACTCATCGTGCTGCTCTGCGTAAAGCTGAGCAAAGCGTTAATTGCGTCGTCCTTGATGTTCGGAAGAAACATTGACTTACGTAACTTCGTAACAAGCTCGTTGTACGTAGATGGAATTGGAGGCTGAGTTTTCCGGTTCAGCCACCACCCATTCAGATGTCCATAGAACTGTGAAGTAACCCAGATAACTGAGTCGTACGAGTCAAGCGAAATCCCAAGCATGAGAAAACGCTGAGGCTGAGCCTCAAGCCAATCCTCCAGTGCATTAGCTACACTGCCATTCTGATTCGGTGAATTAATTGCCGCCTTACGCTGGGTCTCCGTGAGGGTAACATGTAGTCCAGCCAGGTTGTGAGTAGGCATCGGCATTCCCACTCGTAAATATGTAGGTCCTTCACCAGTCAGTCGGTTGATGTGTCCGCGAATCAGCAGCTTGACATGACCAGAGTCGACCGTCGTAAACCGAGAGTACATGTGAAACTGCCTAGGGATAGACGTGTCATCGTGCATGACTGGAGCGTGTTGTTTGATTGCCCGGAAAAAGGATTCCCATTGAGTCACGTAACCAAAGCGAAGTAACTCACTCTTGTGCTTCTCAGCACGAAGTAACCCCTTCTGAGCGGGCGTAAGAGTCAGACCGTCATCAATGTTGATTGTTTCCGGGACGACGTAAGTGCCATCCGGATTAACTGTCGACTGTGTTAAAACAGCCTGTTCGACCTGAGCAGGTGTGCGTATGTTGTTCGTAGCAAACAAGACATGAATAGAAGCTGAGTACACGTAGACGAGCTGTCGTCCTTGAGGTAGTGTAACGATAACATGTTCACCACTCAACAACGTTAAATCTTCCGGCGTTAGAACAAGACCGGTCTCCTCGTGTAACTCACGAACAACAGCGTCGACATGCTCTTCATTGGGTAAGACAGAGCCAGCTGGGAACCAAGTTTTACCAGAACGAGGCTCGCGTTGTAATATTAGCTTTAAGTCCGACGATTTAGTTCCTCCAACATGAATTACCAACACCACGTAATGTCCGGGTCCTAAAGAAGCCATCTCAATCAGTCAAGCAACTTCGAGCGAATCAACGAGCAACGAAAGCGTGCGTCGACCAAAGAGCTCCGAAACCAGTGTGGCGGTTAGCCTCCGTAAGCTAAACGCTAGCACAAATCTGTTCTAGTCTGTCTAGTTCGGTTGTTGCAAGATGGCAAAATGATGTTGTCGAGAGGCAATGGTGAAAGATGTTTAACTACTGTACTTAGGCAGTAGATGTTGTAAGTGAACAAAGGAATTGTTAAAAGGTTCTGTCACCTCCCTCTACTGCACTGGGCTTAAATAGGTTTCTGCCCTGATTGATTACGCCTGCAAGCTACGCTTACGTGTCAGGCGTTGGGGCTGTCTAACCGTCGTCATCTATCCTCGAGACGCGGCCTGCCTAGCATTGGGTTTCACGACGCGGCTCATTCTGCATCGAAGAGTTCATTCTGGCGCGTCATCAAGCTAGTTAGTTTAATTATGCATATCTGCACGTACCGGGAGGTACTCGTCGTACTGTAGCATCAGCACCATTACAATATTGCAGTAGCGACGTACCCACGAGTATACGTCCATCATGTGGAAAAGCACGAATTGGTATCCGTAACGAGTACATGTACAATGTCTTGCAATGTACTGTTGCAGGACTGTACTCGTCACATTTGTGCATCCCTTTATTATCCATGCCAATTTGGCCATCTCCGTAAAAAAAGCCGTAAAAGTAAAAGGTCGAAACAAACCTTAACCTCATCATCGATCATGCTCCCGGCTAGGCGACGCTCGAGTGGGTGCACATCGTACCCTTGTATTCGAACCGTATCGTAATGCGCTAAGACCCCCATATTGAGGCCATTGCAACCCAGTACAACAACCTCGTTGTCCTCTCCCGGCACCACGGGCCGGCGGATTACGTCACAATAGCGTTATAATTACAAGCGGAGGCTCATCTAGCTACCTCATTTTCAACAATTAAAACAACTTCAACGGCTAAAGCTTTTTCCAGAAAATCAACTTGTTCAACCATCTTCCGACGATGTCGCCACTAGCTAGTTTTGTATGAGAAGCGGCAAAACGTAGAATTGACACATCATCACTTGCTAATCGAAGATCCTTCTAGTAAAGGGACGTCTCCGCCTTCGCCTCCGTTTACGTGCCACTTGATAATAGCCCCCCTTGCTTTCACTCGGTAATAGCCGTCCAATGTGTAATCACTTTTGGAGCTATGTGTCGATTTGATGACGCGGCTAGCCGAATCCGGTCAGATATCAAATTCGGGGAGAATGGTAACGTTGTTGTCTCTTTTAGATAACGCAAAAGCGATCAATACCAGTAAGG
>JAPMLY010002926.1:0-33951 GCA_026401115.1 Tetraselmis chui | reverse complement strand
ACCCGAACCAACGAGGCCTACGACGCCTGCCCAAAACTCTCCCACCGCAGATTGAAAATTAAAAGCGGCCTCCTACCCCCCGCCGGCGCCGCCTCCACCCTCCACCGCATTGCTAGGCCCGATAAAACTACCGCGACCTCCCCCTCCGCCATCATTGACGCTGTACACTCTCACTTCACCTCCGAACTCGGCCGCGCCACCCCACACGAACTACCCACCCCCCCATGGGAACTCCCGGACAACCCCGATAACTTTACCATCGAACCCCGCGGCGACCCCTCTCTCACCCTTGCCGACATGATTACCCGAGACACTTTCGACAAAACCATCAACTCCCTAGGCACCGGCAAAGCCCCCGGCCCCGACGGTATCCCCAATGAAATAATCAAATTCCTACCCCCGGCGACCCGCTCCGCCCTCTTCTCTCTCCTCTCCCTCCTAGCACACAAATCCTACACTCCTCCTGATTGGTGCCACAGCACAACATGCCTCCTACATAAAAAAGGCGACCCCTCCCTCCTCGATAACTACCGCCCTATCGCCCTCATGAACAACCTCCTTAAACTATGGACAGCACTAATCAAAGATGCAGGCTCGAAGTACGCCGAAACCCATGGCATTCTCAGCGACCAACAAGACGGATTCCGACAACACCGCAGTATCCACGACGCCCTCTCCTCCCTCATTATGACGATGGAGGACGCGAAACTCCACAGCAAAGACATCTACGTCATGTACGCGGACTTCAAAGGTGCCTTCAACGCCGCGGACCACCGAATCATGTTCAAACACATGCGTCAACTCGGTATGCCTCCCACCTTTGTCGACACATGCGAACAACTATACGGGGTCTCAACCACAGCATATATCACTCCTCACGGCCCCACCCCTTCCATCGACATCAATCGAGGAACCCTCCAGGGCGACACCCTCTCCCCCTTCCTATTCACCCTCTTCCTTGAACCCTTCCTTCGCTGGCTCACGGTGGGAAGCCGGGGCTACCGCCCAGGCCCCCCCACCACTAACGTTGACCCCACAGAACCCACAGCCACATACCCAGGACACGGCTTCGCCGACGACCTCAGCCTCGCCACGGGCTCGACCCCCAACATGACCATCCAGCTCAGAAAACTCTCCCTCTTCAGCGCCTACACCGGCATGACAGTCAACATCCGCAAATGCTGCATCACCGGCGCCCTCTGGCGTACAGGCAACGCCCTCACCCGCGCCAACACTACCCTCCTCGCATCCCGCCTGCAAACACAGTTCATCTCCCTAAACTCCACCCCGGCCCCCATCCCCTCCATTGGCCCCAAGGACACATACCGCGTCCTAGGGGTAGAACTAAACACCTCCCTCAACTTCACCAGACATTGGCATGAACTCAAACGTACCACTGCATCCCTCATCACCGCCCTTTCCACCTCCCCACTAACTCAATCCCGCAGAATCAGGGTCATCCGTGGCCTCCTCATCGGAAAACATTTTACCCTCCAGCTCGGCCTCTTCACCGACTCCCAACTCGACACTCTCGAAGGACAAATCTGCCGCGCACTCCGCTCCGCCGTCTCCTCGGTACGTAACCTTCCCCGCACCGCCCTTCACCGCCCCACATCAGACCTAGGATACGGCCTCCCCTCCCTCAAAGCCCACGCCGCACAACTCACTGTATGCCACTTACATAAAATCATGAATAACTCAGGCTATAGAGGCCACATGGCCCGCGCACACATACGCACCCTATCCACAACGTATTCCCACTGGCCCTCAGAATCCATCATGTCATCCTGTTACACTCCACCCACACTAAAGTGCTTAGTCCGAGCTCAACGCGATGCGGGCACCCTATTCCACAACATTCCCCCACTCTCCCTCACCAACCCTATCGCCTCCACAATCCGTGCCCACTTCACCACTCAAGACAACGCCCTCCTCACCTCACTCCGGGACAAAGCCACACACATCACCGACCCTCACACATACAAACAAGCCTACTGCGATTTCTCCCCCCGCAAAACACACGCCTCCCTCCTACCCCGCCTCACCCCCCTCTGGAAAAGCAACATCACCACATGGCCACAGGTCCTCCTCAGAGCCACCTCATCCTCCTTCATCCTCAAATCATGCAAATCCATCACCACACTCACGGGGTCCACCACCCCCCTCTCAGTTCCCATCCGCCTCCTCGCAGCAATCCTCACCGAACCCCTCGATACTATACACAACCGCCTCCCCATCACAAGCCTCAATACCAACCAAGCATCCCCCCCCACCACTATACATCCCTCGTGGATCCCCCTCCTCTCCCCTCACCTCCCCCGTTCACCCCCCACCCTCCAATCCGGCATCTGCACCTCCCACACCACTCACTCCACCCCCACCGCACCCACCACACACTTAGACACAGAATACCTCACTCCCTCCGACCACCACTACCCCCCCTGCGACGTAACACGCATCATCTCCAAACACAAAGACACAGAATACGGCCAAACGCAGTACATGGTCGAATGGGCCCCGGAACACCTCACGGAATGGGACATTCAGCTACAACTCGACGACGGCTTCCGCCTCATCTCCTCCACTCCCACATCGGTATGCCTCCCCTCCCCCTCCCCCACCACATGCTCCATCTGTCATGACCCCCTGCACACAGAACCCTCCTCCACCTGCTGCACATGCCCGCACTATGCCATACACTCCCAATGTCGCCCAGCTCAAGGACCCACCACATGGCAGTGCGAATGGTGTGCTCGCGGCCAACAACACGACCTTACCCGCCTCCACGAAGTGCAGTGGGCCCCGTGCCTACAACTCCACGACACCATCAGTGAGACCCCCTCCGGCCCCACCGCCCTTACCGCATTTAACTCCGGCTATGTCCCCTCCACCACACCCATTTTGCCAAAACCCGGACCCCCTCCGTGGTCACACCCACTTATCACATTCAACCATGACCCCATCAACCCCGACCTCGACATGCTCCCTACCGGTAAATTCGCTATCCACGCACACCCATCACTCCACGACACCACCATACTCTGCACTCCCGACGGCCGCGCAGTCACTACCCTTAACGGCCCCCGCGTCCGCCACCTCTACCAACTCTTTCGCCCCGACCTCTCGCAGCATACGTTCGAAGAGGAGGTCTATCACCTCCTCACCCGTCTAGGTTCCCGCTCAGAAATCCACTCACCCACGCCCGCCACCACCACCCGAAATAGATGGGCCACCAGAGAAGACCTCCTCACAGCCCTCCGTCACACATTCCGCATCCAGACAGAACTCTACTCCGACCCCCTCAATAAATCCCTTCACTCCCACACATACCACTCCCTCTATCCCGAAGATATAGTCTTCTCATCCAGCGGTAGCAATGCCCCGCACACCTGGCAAGGCACCAACATAGCCAACCCCGAATACGACCACGAATGCATGAGACGAGCCATGGAACACGCAATCACCAGCGCACACCTCACAGCCCCTCACACACCCAGCGCAACCATCCTCATCCTCCCCCGATGGGAACACACACCCTATCGCCACTCCAAATACATCAACTCCCCATACACCCACCACCTTTACACCCTCCCCAATGACGCAAACACATTCCTACCCCCCGACCAACACACTGGCAACCCCACCCCCACCCCATTCGGCACACGATGGATGGTCGACATATACCTCGTCGCCAACCCCCTCGCACTCTCCACCCTCCCATCACCCACAGCCATGACCGCACTTCACAACACTCTCGAATCTATCTACGACACTCACCTCCCCAACCCCATCATCACCCCCCCTCCTCCACACCTCTTTGACACCTACTCACCCCACTCGTCAGGTATATACTACCGCCCCCCAAGCCCAACTCACCCCCTCACATACCCCCTCCCGGACCGCGTACATCTAACGTACCCCCCCACCAGAGGCACCCCTGCTTGGAACTGGCAGGACTTTGTATACACAGACGGCTCGAAAAAAGGCAGCTCGACCCCCCTCGGAGCAGCAGCTACCCACCCCGCCTCGGACACCAAAGTCAAAATCCTGGTGACCTCTACCCCTCCCTCCCATACAATAAATCGTGCTGAATTAGCTGGCATAGATGTAGGCCTCCAATTTGGCCGCACCCACCTCCTCACAGACAGTGCGTGCTCCCTCCGCCTCATACAAGGCTACTTAAACTGCCCTTCCGCTTACCGCCACAACATTCATCGCGACACCCTCTCATCTATCACACACACCCTTAAAACCCGCTGCGAAGCAGGCATCCGTACACACCTCGGCAAAATCAAAGCCCACAACCATTCCCTAGGCAACGACCTCGCAGACACCCTCGCAAACCAAGTCGCGGATGGTCACCCACCCGACACTTTATACACCACAGGTTCTGAAGTCACAATAGGCCACTGGACATGGCCATACACCCTCCTCCCACAAACCCTAGGGGACCCCATACCCTACAGATACACCAACCTCAAATCCGACGCACACACCTACAGCACAAAACACACACACACTCCTCTCTCGCAAACAACCAAACACGGAGCCCTCCTCGCCCGCGCCGCGAAGGACGGCGCCGATTTTTCTTACCACAAAAAACACTCAACCCTCACAAATATCCAGTTCACACACAAACAAGAATTCATGTGGGGCGTCCACAACACCCGCCTACTTACTCACAACCCCACCCTGCGCTGCCCCCTATGTGGTCAATTCACCAGCAACGGCCACATGGCCGGTAACTGCCCCTCTATGTCTGGTCTAAGACAGGACCGACACAACAGCGCTCTGCAACTCCTACTCTCCCTACTGGAACGCCACAACGGAGGACGCTGGGAAACCATCACCGCAGACTTCGGTAACAAACCCATAAAATCGTTTGCTTCCCCCACCCCTGCCCACACTCCACTTGACTGCCACCCACCTCACCCCACCCACATGCCCACCCGACTTGTTGCTGCTGACGAAGGTCTCTCGCCTGACTCCCTAACCTCATGCCCCGCCGTCCTCCCCCCTGAGATTCTCCCCCCCCTGCTTCGTCCCCCTGCACACAAACCTGACTTCATCCGCATCCTCGAACCCCGATTCGTTGGTCACTCCAACGGTCGCCGTCGCTACGCGTCCATAAAAAAGATTCAGATAGGGGAATGGAAGTACTGCACAGACAACAACCTCTCCCACACAGCCGACCTCATACGTGACAAATACACACCCCTTGCGAACGCCATCAGAAACCACTGGCCAGGCACAGTGGTCGACATCCTCCCCATCGTCATGAGCCGCACAGGTACACCGCACTCCACCACCATCACGAGTCTCACCTCCCTTCTCACCACCCGCACCGACCCTCCGGATAAACTCGTCACCAAAGCACGACTCGACACATCTCGCATTCTTGCACACCTCCATACGCATACTGTCCAATGGCTACATCACCTCCTACGCATATACCGCATCAAGTCCCGCACGACCTCCCGCCGCACATCCGCATATTGCCTCCACGCACGCCCCTGAATGCACACAACCCTCGCCTCTACTTGCACCCTCCCCGGGGGGGAGTAAAACCCCCGAACACCCTTGGAGAGGTTGGATTAGGTGGTTAACGGTCTAGCCCTGACTTGTAAGTTCCCTGTATGGCATAGTTGGGGGGGGCCAGAGACAGCAGCCGACGCATCCGGCTTTTTGTGAAAACCGGCGCATACGGTACATGTTGTAAACAATTTCAATTTCAATTTCAATTTCAATTGTCGGAGGTGGAGTCCCTCCTTGGTGGCGTCAGCCGAAGAGTAGTACTCGGCTTCACGGCGCCCGCCGGCGGCGCAGCGGCGGCGGCCCCGGAGGGGGGTGCGCTCGCATGCCCGTCGGCATCCCCTCACCTCCCCGTGGTGGGCGCTGGAAACCCCGTAGCCGTGCCAGGCCTGGCACGGTAAGGGGCTAAGAGGGCCGACAGCTCGATCCGTGGGATCAGCAGCTGTCGGGAAAGCCCTGTACAGAGGGCTTTTGAAAAAATAATTTCTGTGCACTACCGGCGCCAAGATCTCCCGCTCGGCCCGTCCGATATGTGTTTTCACCTACAGATACTCCTAGATACAGGCTTACTTTTAGGAGTGGGGCCTGTACTACGGCATCGTTTGATGGCGAGGAGGGTACGGCCGGATCAGCGGTGGGAGGCGGGTGTTGGAGCTGGTGATGGCCAGCCGGGAAGCAGCGCGAGGAAAGGGCGCTCGCTAGCTGTCGACCAGCCCTGTGCCGGTCGAACCTTACCGAGGGGTGAGGCAAGACATGATACAGGACGGTGGCTAGTCGCAGACGGAGGAGCGGCTAGAGGAGGCGGCGGCTATCCTCAGGATCAGCCGCCGCCGGAAAGCCCTGTACGGAGGGATTTTTTGGATACTAAAAATAATGTTCGTACCCGGCGTCGAGCTAGTTGGGGAGCAGCACTAGGGTAGGGCGCTCACTAGCGCGTCGCTACGTCGTCCAGCGTCATCTCCCGGGGGGGGGAGTCAGCTGGGACGGCAAGGAGGACAGTCGCGATGGGAGGAGCGACACGATCTGGCAACGACGACCCTGTGGGTCGGCGCCGCCGGAAAACCCGGCACGGAGGGTTTTGTCTAATTCCGGGCGCCCGCGGCCCGCCGGATCCGGCTACGGTGACCTGCCCCCCCCCCCCCTCTTCGACACCCACTACCCCGACAGACCTTAATACTCCTAGGAGTCCTTGAGCGTGGGCCCGGGTGAGCGCGGAGGCCCCCGCTCAAGAACAGGCTGCTCGGTGGACGCGCGATCAGAGGGGGGAGGGTACGGCCACAAGCCGGAAAACCGACAGGTACCCGGGTACCAGACAGAGAAAAAACCGGGGAAATGAGCGGGGAAAATTCAGGCGCGGAGGCAGGAGCGCTAGTTTTTTCTATGTCTGTGTGTCTAGGTCCCCCCCACTTGTCCTCGAGGTGATGGGGGACCTCGACACGGAGGACCGCCGCGTCGGTGGACGCGGCAAGACCTTGGGGCGGGGTTTACGGGATGGAGCGGCGGGATCGACGAGCGACCGCGCGAGGAGGGGTTTTTTGCCAGCCTTTCCCCTCCTACCTTCGGCAAGACCGAAGTCACGCGGGAGCTAGATTAGGCTGGCCTGTCGTCCCTCCCGAACGCCGACCGGCCTAGGCCGGTCGACGCCCCGGTTCGGCGGGAGCGGGCCGTGCATCGTGAAGGTCGAGCAGCAGTTTAGTTTTGCATTTCTCGACAAGTGGATTTTAGATCTGTTTTTCTTGATTACAAAATTATTAGCTGTTACTGCCATTGGAGAGGTTGGGATTAGTGGTTCACGGTCTACCTCACGCTTCTAAGTCCTGTATGGCATAGCATAAGGGGGGGCCCAGAGACTCCAGCCGGTTTTACTGGTATTGGAGTGTTTAATTTCAAAATTTCAATTTCAAAATACTCGGCTTCACACGTGGATTGAGCCACACAAGTCTGTTGTTTGGACTTGTAACTGACTGGCCCGCGTCCGAGGGTGAAGAGATAGCCGGAGCGAGACTTGCGGGTGCTGCTGTCGTTGGCCCAATCAGCGTCGGCAAAGCCTGTGAGTTGGAGGTTGTGGTCCATGCCCCCCCCCAACGTCAAGCGCATGTCGATGGTGCCATGGAGGTAGCGGAGGACTTTTCAGAGCCTGCAAGTGTGCCTCGGTGGGCGAGGCTTGGGTAGAGCCGAGGATGCTCAACGCCGTGGAGACATCGGGGCGTGTACAAACGGCGGCGTACTGGAGGCTGCCCAGGAGGCTGGGGTAGACGTCCTTGGCCGCTCCTGTGAGAGAGGGCGAAGTCAAGTGTGCAAGGCCGGCGAGGAAGCCCGGGTCCATCGGAAGGGACGACGGCTTAGAGTCGGACATGCCGTACTTGTCGAGGATGTCGCGCAGGTACTTGGACTGGTCCAGCGAGATTGTGCGCGTGGAGCGATCGCGGGTAATGTGCATGCCGAGGAGTTGGGAGAGGTCGCCTAGGTCCTTGATCTTGAACCGTGCTCCGAGTTGGGCTTTGAACGATGCGAGCCAAGTGGCATCATTGCAGGCCGCGGGAATGTCATCGACGTACAGGGCGATCATGGCGAAGACGTGGCCGGTACGAAAGATGTAGATGCACGGGTCGGAGACGCATTGTTGCCATCCATGGTCGACGAGCCACGCACGAAGTAGCATGTTGAACTCGCGGGGGGACTGCTTAAGGCCGTAGAGGCAACGCTTGAGGTGACAAACCTTGGACGTTCCATCGGTGAAGCCGAGGGGCTGGCGAATGTATACATCCTCCCGGATGGGGGCGTAGAGAAACGTTGTGTCGATGTCAAGCTGGCAGAGTTCAAGGTCGCGGGTGGCTGCGATGGTTAGGAAGAGACGCAGGCTGGCCATGCGGATGACCGGGGAGAAGGTCTCCGTGTAGTCCAGTCCAGCGCGTTGACTGCACCCCTTGGCGACGAACCGCGCTTTGAAGCGGGAGACGTCGCCGGTTGTATCCGACTTGACTTTGAAGATCCACATGTTGTTAACGACCATGCGGCGTGGGGGAGGTCCACAAGGTCCCACGTGCCGTTGCTGATGAGGGAGGAATACTCCTGTTGCATAGCGGCTTGCCATTGGGGGGCTTGGGCGCTGTCCAGCGCAGCCCGGTAGGATTTTGGTTCCTCACACTCTCGGGCGGAGAGGAGGGCGATGGCAGTAGGGGACGTGCCGGCAGGTGTGTGTGGGGGACCCGTGACAAGGTCGGGGACGTGAGGGTGCTCAAATATGTCCTCGGGAGCTTTGCCTTGTTCATGATCACAACACGCCGTTACGAGGGTTGGTGGGTAGTCGGACAAGTGGGCGACCATATCGCCGTAGCGAATGGGGTGGGAGCGGAGCCGAGCATGGCGAGGGGCTGCCGGGGGGGGTAGGGGTGTGGGTAATGTGAGGTCAATGGGGTGGGACAGGGGTGAGTCTGCGGGTACGTCTTCCGAAGAGTCGGTGATGGCCGAGTCGACGGAGGGTTGTGTGTCGAAGCCTGGTGTGTCGTCCTGAAAGACAACATGTACGGAAGTGGTGATGCGACGCGTTTCCGGATTGTAGACACGATACCCGGGTGCCTCAGGGGGATAGCCCACCATGACGCCGCGAAATGCTTTTTCACTGAGTTTCCGACGTTGTTTGTCGGGGACCTTGGCGAAAACGGCGCAGCCGAAGACGCGGAACTTGGAGGCGTTGGGCACCGACGACGTAAGGAGTGTGAGGGGGACGCCCCCATTAGGTCCGACCGAGCGACTATACGTGCGGTTGCGAAGGTACACAACAGTGCTGACAGCGCACGACCACATGGAGTTGGGAACGGCCATGCTGTGGAGCATCGCCGATGCATTGTCCCGGATAGTGCGCCAGGGACGTTCGGCCTTGCCGAGCATGTGGTGGGCGTATGGGGCAGAGAACTGCACCCCGACGCCGAGGTGTGCGCACATCCAGCGAGTGGCAGCAGCTTCAAACACAGAGTCGGAGTCAAACTTGAGGACCGGTGCGAACGCGCCCGTCAGGGAGTGATGGCGGGCATGCAAGTGTTTGATGTCCAAGAGGATGGTATCCAATTCCGAACATGCGTCGTCTTTAGACTTAAGGAACCGCACCCACATGTAGTTGGTGTGGTGGTCGATGACGAGCAAGCAGTAACGGAGGCCATGTGGGGAGGGGACGTTGACCGTGCCCCATAGGTCAGCGGACAGGTTGAGGAGGGGGTGGGATGGCTTCGCGCAAGCGGCTGTGTTGCGTGGTGCAGCTGTGGCTTTGTGAAGTAAGCAAGACTCGCAAGAAACTTTGGTTACAACGCTAGCTAACACAGGGCTAGTCGGGACACCGTGATTATGCTGGGCCTGAAGGCTGTGCATGTTGAGGTGGCCAAACCGACGGTGCCACAGGACGGGATCACACTGGGCAATGAGGGCAACTTGAGGTGAGGCGTCAAGTTCCGCCGGTGCGGATGGGCTGGAAGGGAGGTCCGGCTGGTGGGGAAGGAAATAGAGATCGTTTCCGGACGGTTCTAGCACACCCATGCATGTGGGTACCAAAGGCAAACCAGTGTCAGAGTTGGAGGGGAAGATGAATTCACATCCGCTGTGAGTTTGCATCCAGCTGACACTAAGTAGTATGCCGATACGCTGTGCGGAGCGAGAAGAGAAGTCAGGGGTGAAGAGTGCATACACAGTGCGGTGAATGAGCTGGCCATAGGCAAGTCTGACAGAAATCCGCACTGAGCCACTGCCCTTGACGTCAACGCCGACACCGCCCACGCGAGAGGGAGCGGAGGGGGGCGTGAATTTCACGAAGTCATCTCGGAACGCGGGGAGATTAATCGAGCAGGCGGAATCAACGACCCAAAACTGTGACATGTTACGACCCGGGGCGAGGGAAGAGGAGAATGCCACAGAGCTGAATGGGACACTCACCTCGTCGCCATCGTAGACATCAGCGCAGTCCTCGAGGGTGGGGAGGCAGTCGGTGTCATCGGCGGGGGCGTCGTCGGCAGGGACGTCGCTCACCAGCGCAGCGTGAGCAGAGGGGGTGCCGTCGGCGGCGCCGTACTTCTGGACTGTCATCCTACGCTTGGCGAGATTCCACTTAAGGATAGCGTCATCCGTGGCAGTGCAAGCGGACATGAGATGCCACAAACGCCACACTTGTTGGGTCGATGGCCGCGAGGGTTACGGTGTGGTGGGCCTCGACCGCTGTGCGAGCCGCGGCCCGCAACGACGAACGCGGAGATGGGAGGGATATGGCCGGAGCGGGTGTGTCCGGGGCAGGGTCGTCGTCCATGTTGTGCGCGAGGTGGAGAATGCTAGCCATCACTTCATCACCCGACATGATGTAGTCCATGTCAAAGGCGTTGTTGGCGCATTGCTTCGCCTGACCGTGTGGGCCGCTGTTGGAAATACCGCGCAGCATGAGGAGACCGAGGTGGTGTGGGTGGATGGCAACGGAGCCATCAACTAATTGGCATGTGTCGTTGTAGTCGTCAAAGGTCTGGTGCATGTAGTGGACATAGTCACTGAGTGACTGACCAGGGCGCTGTCTGACCGTCATGTTGTCCAAGAGGGACAAGGAGCGAGCAAAAGACCGGCAGTCGAGGCGTTCACACAGGATGTCCCACGCGGCAGCGGCGCAGTCATGGCGGGATGGAGAAACGCATTTCATCGCTTGGTCAGCGCGCTGATTCGCGCCGGCTGCATGGAGAAGCAGCGTGTAGGCGTAGTGATGTGCTGGTTCGTCGAGCCAAACGCCGGAGTCGCGTATGGCCAGTTGTGGAATGAGGTATGCGGCCTTGATGGAGAGGAAATTAAGGAAGGTCCTCTTCCATTGCTTAAAGTCCGTGGTCGGGCACATGACGGGGACCGACATCTTCATGGACCGGTTGAGGGCGTCCTTGTCGAAGCCGAGGGCTTCGTGTGCCGCCCGGTCGATGACCACCGGGTCAATAGTGGGGCGACGACGGCCACGGGTGGCGGGGTCGACATGTTGGACTGGGGGAGAGTGCCGGCCATGAGAGGGAGGAGGTGGGCCACCGGGAAAGGGAGAGCGGCCGGCCATGGGACGCGGCGGGCCGTACGAGGGCGGGTGGTCACGGTAGGGGGGGACGAGGTTAGAGGGCGCCTCCGGGATGTGAGGGCTGGGGTGGTGAAAGGCATATCCAGCGGGGGGGAAGGGAGGAGGTGGTGGGAGGTGATCAACCTGGAGGGCGTGACGCAAGGGGTCGTGGTGCGCATCGGCACGCGGGGGCTCGCGGGGCGCATCGTGACGGCGCTGTGCGACTGTGGGGTCGCCAACAGGAGCTGCAGGAGTAGCAGCAGCGAAGACTGTTTCTGCGGCCGGGGGGACGTATCCAGGCAGGGGATGTTCAAGCAGGGGGAGGGTGTGCACGTCGTGGCTGTCCCGGACGGGTCCGAGCTGAGCATCGTGGCGGCACTAAGCGACATGGGGGTGCGGATTAGCACCCGCAGCAGCAACAGCAGCAGCCTCGGCCGACTGCGAGTCGAAACGAGCTGTTAAGCGCGCCACTTGCGCAACGAGCAGCGCGAGAGTATCCGGGCGGTGATCGAGGAGCTCTGATGAGAGCCTAAGTCAGGGGAGTCAGGGGGTGAAACAAGCGGAGTTTTCGGCGCCATTTCGACAGAGGGCGAAAAAGAAAGAGCTGGATAAAAAACAGGCAGCGGTAAAAACCGCTAGCCGGACTCGTGCCTAACAGCGGTTTGCAAAGAGACGGCCTGATGCCCGCCGACCCCTCGGCCTGTAGCCCCGGGGTGTCTCAGTGCACCTTCTCTATATCCTCCACCCAGTGTGGGGCACAAGTCGAGGCCAAGGCCAGGACAGGTGGAGCGCTGCGCTGGTGGCTGAGTCGCTAGGATAATATAAAAATAAAAAAGGTAAGCTACGGCGGGCGTGCAACCTGTGGATGCGTATTCACCCGATGGTGCGCCCCCCCGTTCTCCAGCTTGGACCTGTGTGCACCCTCTCCACACACGACGAGTGCGTCGGTGTGGGTGGCTGGCTATCTCCGTCGAGTGGCTGACTTAAGAGGGGTGGTGGCGGGTTTTAAATTTCAGTTTATACTGGCGATACCGCCGACTACAAGTTGAAAGTACTAGGTGTCTAGATAAACTTGCCTTCTGCGGGAGAGCTGTCGATCGCAGCTCGCCGAACCAGGTTGTCGCGCGTGAGTGACGTGAGGCGGGGGCCCATAACCTATTGAACCATGCAAACACAGTTAGTGTGGAAGATAACTTACGCAAACGTAGTTACAGTCACAGTCCCGCAAACGGAACAGATACGGCGACAACCAGCCTACATGCGTGGTGTCGGGACAACATAAGTGTGAGAGCTGACGAAGACGCGAGGACGAGGACGCGGTATGTGTCCGAGGGGCCTATGAAGGGGATGGGGGCCCGGATGGAGTTGATGGTGATGAACTGAGTTTGGAGGCAGGATGCGAGGAGGGCAATGTTGGCAAGGGAGAGGGCGTTGCCTGAGCGCCAAAGTGCGCCGGTGATGCAATATTTGCGGATGTTGACGGTCATACCTGTGTAGGCGCTGAAGAGGGAGAGTTTCCTGAGTTGGATGGTCATGTTGGGGGTCGAGCCCGTGGCGAGGCTGAGGTCGTCGGCGTAGCCGTGTCCTGGGTATGTGGCCGTGGGTTCTGTGGGGTCGACGTCTGTGGCAAGGGGGCTTAGGCGATAACCCCGGCTGCCCACCGTGAGCCAGCGGAGGAAGGGTTCAAGGAAGAGGGTGAATATAACTGGGGAGAGGGTGTCTCCCTGTAAGGTTCCTCGATTTATGTCGATGGATGGAGTGGGGCCGTATGGGGTAATGTAGTCGGTGGATGAGACCCCGTAGAGGTGTTCGCATGTGTCTACAAAGGTGAAGGGCATACCGAGTTGTCGCATGTGTTTGAACATGATGCGGTGGTCCGCAGCATTGAATGCGCCTTTGAAGTCCGCGTACATGACGTAGATGTCTTTGTTGTGAAGTTTTACGTCTTCCATCGTCATGATGATGGAGGAGAGGGCGTCGTGGATGCTGCGGTGTTGTCGGAATCCGTCTTGTTGGTCGCTGAGAATGCCGTGGGTTTCGTCGTATTTCGAGCCTGCATCTTTGATTAGTGCGGTCCATAACTTAAGGAGGTTATTCATGAGGGCGATAGGGCGGTAGTTGTCGAGGAGAGTGGGGCCACCTTTCTTATGTAGCAGGCATGTTGTGCTGTGGCACCATTCAGGAGGGGTGTAGGACTTGTGGGCGAGGAGGGAGAGGAGAGAGAGGGCGGAGCGGGTCGCCGGGGGTAGGAGTTTTATTATTTCGTTAGGTATACCGTCGGGGCCGGGGGCTTTGCCCGTGCCGAGCGAGTTAAGGGTTTTATCGAATGTGTCGCGGGTAATCATATCGGCGAGGGTGAGGGAGGGGTCCCCGTGGGGTTCGATGGTAAAGTTGTCGGGGTTGTCAGGGAGTTCCCACGGGGGGGTTGGGCAGTATGTGTGGGGTGGCGAGGCTGAGCTCGGTGGCGAAGTGAGAGTGTACTGCCTCTAGGAGGGAGAGGTTGCGGTAGTTTTATTGGGTTTCTTAATGCGATGAAGGGTCGAGGTGGCGCTATTGGGGGGAGGAGGCCGCTTTTAATTTTCAATAGGCGGTGGGAGGATTTCGGACATGCGTCGTAGGCCGTGTTGGCGCGTGTATTTATTCTTCGTAGTTTTTCCGTGGTGGTAGCGCGTAGGAGGTGGCGTATGCATGCTTGGCACTATTGTTTGATGGCGTCAGGGGTGAGATATTCGGTCGTATTTAAGAGGATTTGGGCGAGGGGAAGGGGGCCACTGTTCGTACTACACCGGCGGGGTTTGAGAATGTGTTTGCGTGTTTTTTTATTAAGCCAAGAAGGGTCGAGGGACGCATGGGGGGGACTTTTTTTTTGGCGGGTAGGAGAGGCCAAATGGTGGCGGCGTGGTCCATGTGGTGAGAGAGGAGGGTGGTGAATTGCGAGGCGAGGGTATCCAGGGTGTCGGGGGAGGCCGGGGAATGTGGGGTGTTAAGTATTGCTGCGTGGAGGGTGGCCGTTTGGTTGATGAGGTCGGGTGTGTTGGTTTGATACTTGTGTATGTGGTCGGGTGTGAGGGGGAGTTTAAAGTTGAGTTTGCGGGTGGTGTGGTGTGTGTGGGGGTGGGTATGGGGTAGGGGGGTGAGCTATAAGAGAGAAGGGGGCATGGATAACGAGGTGGATTGCGGAGTGGTCCGTGAAGTGTGATTAGGAGGGGAAGACCGAGCAAGAGGACGGTGGAAGGGCGAGAGGAGAGGGGGGCGTTGTGAGCAAGTGGTCAAGGCAGCCCCCGCTGCGGGGTAAGGTAGGGATGGGGGGATGGAGGGGATGGAGGTGGGATTCGAGTAGTGAGGTGAAGGCGGAGTTACCGGTTACTTTTGTTGTGGTCGACTGGAAGTCCCCTCCCTAGATGATACGGTGGTTCGGGTGGTCGTCAGCCAGGCGGAGGCCCCATGCGGCAACTTCGACGTAAAGGCGAGTCAGCAGGGGGGTGTGGAGCTGGGGCATGTATGCTCCTAGGAGGAGATAAGGGGTGCCTGAGTGTGGGACGAGGGTTAGGCCGGCGATGTGGGGAATGAGGTGTGGGGGTGGGGCTAGGACAGAGGCAGACTAGAACGAGGCTCGGCGGACCGCGAAGAGAACGCATGCGTTGGGTAGGGGCACAGGTGAGTAGTATGGTCGAGAGCTTTGAGGAGGTAGTGTGGGAGGGTGATACGCCAACGGGATTTATGGGTGGCGTGGTTGGTTTCGGTGAGGATGAGGATGTCATGGTGGTGTGTGGTAGTGAGGTGTTCGACGTCCATAATGGAGGTATGGAGGCCGCGGGTGTCGAGGGTAATGAGGTGGAGGGGTTGGGTGGTGTGGTTTGGGAGGAGGGGGGAGGGGAGGGAGGCGGGGGGGTTGGGAGGGTCATCGGGGGGGGTGTCGACATGAGGAGATCGGAAGGGAGGGGGGGGGGGGAGCGCTATTTGAAAATTGAAATTGAAATTGTTTACAACAATACCAGTATAAACCGGCTGCTGTCTCTGGGCCCCCCCTTATGCTATGCCATACAGGACTTAGTAGACTGAGGTAGACCGTGAACCACTAATCCCAACCTCTCCAATGGCAGTAACGATACCGTCTAAAACATACTCATAAACAAGTACTGTCTGCATACATGTATGAAATATAAAATGTCGCTAGTCTCCACGATACGCGGCCTGCTCCAGCCGCTGCGGGGTCGCTGATCAGCAGAGCTGTCCAACTTGAGCTGGTCGAGGCGAACCTGCCTGACCTCGGCTCCTGTGCGACTCCGGTCGTGCCGGAGCTTGGGGGGAAAGGCAGGTAAAAAACCCCCCTCGCAAAGGTCGTCGTCGGTCCCGCCTCGATCCGTGCTCAACCCCGCCCGAGGTATTAGCCGCTCCTCTCGACGCAGCTCGCCACCTAGCCGAGTCTTCTCTCCTCCTTCGGGGGCTGAGAAGAGAAAAGAACTAGGCTGCAGACGGTGTCCGGCTGGCTCTCCTGCCCCCGAGCCAGATTTTCTCCTGTCCCCTGTCCTTTTCCCGTCTGTCTCCAACACCTATCTGATCGCGTTGTGGCCGTCCGTGCCCTCCCCTAGTGGTTTACGTTGTTAGGGGGCCGCCTTTACGAGCAGTGTGCCGTTACGATAACCCTAGGCACACTGCCTGAGGCAGCCTATCGATAACTGGGTACCGACTAGGGAAGGGGTAGGAAGAACACAGGGATCGAGTCGCCGGTCCTCAAAAGATGGTGGGTACGGGAATTTTTCCAAAAACCCCCCGTACCGGGCTTTTCCGGCGGCGGGTGATCCTAAGGACCGCCGCCGCCAGACCGTGCCGCTCCTCCGGCTGCGACCAACCACCGTCCTGCGTAGCCTCAGGCCTCGCCCCCAGGGGAGATTTGAGGCGCTCGCAGGGCTGGCGACTGCTAGCGAGCGCCGTCCCTAGCGCTGCTTCCCAGCTGTCCGCCGCCAGCTCCAACACCTTCGTCCCTCCGCTGATCCGTCCGTACCCCTCTTCGCCAAAAAATATTTCGCAAACGCCGCCCCCGCCCCATCGTCGGAAGAGTATCTGCGAGTATTTAGTCGCGGAAAGACATATCGGACTGGCCGAGCGGGAGATCCCTGTGTTGGTGTACGGATATTATGTTTTTCCAAAACCCTCCGTACATGGCTTTCCGACAGCTGCTGATCCCGCGGATCGCAGCTGCCGGTACCTCGTTTAGCCCCCTACCGTGCCAGGCCTGGCACGGCTATGGGGTTACCAGCGCCCACCGCGTGGAGGTAGAGGTAGGTGCCGACGGGCCTGCGAGCGCACCCCCCTCCGGGGCCGCCGCCGCTGCGCCGCCGGCGGGCGCCGGGGGAGCGCTAGTGGGGAGGGGGGGGGTAGGTGGTGTGCGAGAGGTGGGGTGTGGAAGCGGGGGGGGGGGGAGTGAGGTTGGGGGGGGGGGGTGGAGGGCGGTGAGTAGTTGGGGTCTTCCGACTGGGAGGGGAGTGGAGCGGAAGGTGTGGTGCCATAGGAGTGAATGTAAGGAGTAGACGGTGGCGCGGGGGTCGAAGTAAGGGGGGTTGTAGGCTTGGTCGGGGGGTGATGTGGTGATAAAGTAGGTGTGCAGTAGGGAGTGGGTTCCGCACGACCATGCGTTGGAAGTGTCATTTTGGCGAGGAGGGTTAAGTAAGCGTAGGTCGCCGACAAGCGGGGGGGGGAAGAGTTCCGGGAGGCTAAAAGAGCGAGAGAGCGAGTGAGGAGGTTGGGAGGGGGGGTGGTGGTGGAGGGAGTCAATAGTGGTGGAGCGAGTAGGGGGTGGTTGGGCATGCCCGGTTGGGGGGTGAGCCTCTGTTAGAGAGGTTAGTCCATTGGCTAGGGTATTGCGAGTTGTGGTGGTAGTTGTCAACTTCGTTATTGGTGATGACGGTATAAGTGGTGGAGGCTGTAGAGTGGAGTTTGGCTAATGAGTTAGCAATGCAGTTTAGGTTAGATAGGTCATGGTAGTGCCCCCATTGGAAGGAGAGCACCGCAGAGGAGTCGAGGTAGCCTATGGGGGTTGGTAGGCCATGTTCAAGATTGAGGTCGAAAAGGTAGTTATGTAATTTGATGCTGCATGTGTGTGGGGTAAAGTGGGCCGGGAGAAATGTCTAAAGCGAGGTGTTTACATTGTGGCTGCGGATATCCAGCTGAGTGGTAATGGGAGGGTCGTGGGGTCTAACCTCTGGGTTGTCCTGTGGGGGACTAATGATGGAGTTCGGCCTCGTCGGCCGGGGGTGACCTGTGGGGGCCGGTGGGGCCACTGGGTGGGGGCGGGGCGGAGGGAGGGGTGCGGGTCTCTCCTAGGTCGTCCTCCAGCAGGTCCTCGAGGTCGTCGAGTGTATAGTCGTCGTCGTCCCGTGAGTCGGGGGGGAGGGGGAGAAGGGTGGGGTGGAGGGAGGGGAGGGAGTCAAGTGGAGAGGGCAAGGGGGGGAGTGTTTAGGGGGCGGGGAGGGGGGAGGGAGGGTAGGAGGGGGGTGTGAGAGGGGCGTGGGGGCGCATGGAGGTGGGGGGGAAGGGGAGATCCTTTTGCGGGAGGGGCGGGTGTGTTTCGTGATGCCGGCCGGGGGTGCTGGTTTGAGTGAGGGGTCGGTGGGGGGCCGGAGATAGGGGGGGTTCCACGTGGTCGAGAGGGGTGGGGGAGTCGGTTTGTGGGGGGAAGGTGGATGGCGGGGGTGAGGGGAAGTAGGGGGGGAGCGGGTGGAGGGGGTTGAGAGAGTGTGAGACAGGTCCGTGTCTTTGTGAAGGAACGGTGAGGAGGAGGAGTCCGTGGGTTCGGTGGAGTCGTCGGTGATGGTGGAGAGTGGTGTGCGGGTGGTGGTTGCGGGGAGGGTTGTGTCGGGTGGGCCAAATAAGAGTGCGGAGGGGATGTTGGGGGTGGAGGAATGGGGGGTGCAGAGGTGTGGGATCGGAGCTGTGGGGAGTACGAGATTGGAATGGAGCTGAATCGAGGGGGATGGATGAGAGATGTATGACTAGAAGGAAGTCAAGGTCGAGAGGGGAGTCGTCATCGTCGTCCATCATCGAGAAGTCAGGGGTATCGATTTGCCACCGGTTGGAGACGTTGCAGTCGTGGAGGTGGCTGGCCAGTGGAGGAGGAGGGAGGGGGGGTTGCGGAAAAAAATGTTGTTTTTGGTGTGATTCAGTGGTGGTGGGGAGGTGGTGGTGGTGAAGATTGGGCTCGAGAGGCGGGCTCTTCCAAAGGTGGAGTAGTGGTGGGGGTTGATGGTGAGCGTGCACGTGGATTGAGTGTGTGTGCCTCTGTGGATGTGTGTGTGTTGGAGGGGGATTGTGGCTGTGCCATTTGTAGAGATGAGAATGCAATACATATTTGTGGTAAGTGAGATTTGGATGCTTGTGTGGATGGTGGGGAATGGGGAGGGGTGGGAGTGGAAGTAAGAGCCATCAGGGAATTTCTTGAGGGAAGTGTGGTGTTTGAGGTTGAGTGGGGTGTGGGGGGGGGGGGCGGTGGAGGAGATGTGATGGGTTGTGAATTCTTTAGCGGCATGGTGAAGGAGTGTGTATAACCAGCGGGTGGGGGGAATGACGCCGTCAGTGGTAATGCAAGGGAGGGAGAGGGTTTGTTTTGATTGGATGAGTATTGTGGTGAGGCACGTTGTCGCCCAAGAGGTGCCGGGGACGTATCCTGTGACTGGGGGGGGGGGTGATGGTGATGGTGTGAAGAGGTGAGGTGGGGGGTACTGGGTCATGAAGTGAATATGAAAAGATATCAAGTGAAACTAGGCCTGATTGGGAAAAGATGGGGTTATTGGGAAGGTGGAGGATATTCACCCAGAAGGAGGAGGGGTCGCCCTCGATCGGTGTGGGTAGGTCCACTGGCTGGACCGCGTCCGCGAATTGAAGGAGGAATTGGGCTGACTCCGTAAGGTCCTCCACTTGTCGGGGGGGAGGAGTCGCTTGGGCGTGGCCTGCGGGGGCGAGCTCGATCACTAGGTGAGAGGTGAGCAGGTCAAGTAGGAGAGCGACTGTTTCTGGGCCGGAGAGATCAGTGAAGAGGGGGGAGCGGATTTTGATGCGACGGCCTGAAATTTTGGGGGGTGAGGCAGCTCGGAGGAACTGGATTTTCTGCTGTCTTAGTTTCGCCAGCAGGGGGGGAGACGATGCGGCTAAACGGAGTTCACGCTGCTGTGCAGCGAGGTGGTACAGGAGGCCTACCGCTACACATGAGGTAGGGATGTCTAGGCGGACCTCTTGAAAGCCCGATGCGAGGTCGACGGGTAGGGGGATGATGTCGTAGGTTGTCTTGTCTAAGTCCGGACATTTTCACATGTTTATCCATGTACACACGGAAAGGCATGAAGGGGGATTAGAACCGCCGCTTCCCGGAACGGAGCTGTACGCCTTATCCAAGTACCGCCAAAAATCGGTACCCGACATGAACATATTGTGTATATGAACCCATCGCATGGCATCGCGACTGAGCGGCGAACACCTATAGCGAACACCTATAGGTGGAGGGCCAAGACTAGCGTCTAGCCCCCGGAGTTTAGCGTACACATGTGTCCATTAGTAGTCCTACAGAGGGATATGTAAACACTCCCCCTTAATGGACAAACTCCGGCCGGTGCCCTAGTAAACCCCGCGTAAACGCGGAGGGCCCATACCCAGTTAATCCATGTACACACGGAATGGCATGAAGGGGGATAGAACCGCCGCTTCCCGGAACGGAGGTGTACGCCTTATCCAAGTACCGCCAAAAGTCGGTATCCGATAAGAACATATTGTGTATATGAACCCATCGCATGGCATCGCGACTGAGCGGCGAACACCTATAGCGAACACCTATAGGTGGAGGGGCAAGACTCCCCCGGAGTCTAGCTTACACATGTGTCCATTAGTAGTCCTACAGAGGGATATGTAAACATGACATGATGGGGCAGTTACCGGCAATGTGGTCGTTGATGGTGAATTAACCACACATGGGGCAGCACAAGGTGGGGTTGTGTGACATGAGGCGGGTGTTGTGCACTCCCCACATGAACTCTTACTTGTGTGTGAATTGGACATTGGTGCGTGATGTGTGGTTTTTGTGGACGATGAAGTCCGCCCAGTCCGCCGCGGCGCGGGTGAGGAGGGCACCGTGTTTGGTAGTTTGTGAGAGGGGTGTGTGTGTGTGTGTGTTTGGTGTTGTACTTGTGTGCATCAGTTTTGAGGTTGGTGTATTGAAAATTGAAATTGAAATTGTATACAACAATACCAGTAAAAACCGGCTGCTGTCGCTGCGCCCCCCCTGTGCTACGCCTATCTGGACTTAGAAGCGTGAGGTAGACCGTGAACCACTAATCCCAACCTCTCCAATGGCAGTGACGATACCGTCTAAAACATACCCGTATCCAAGTATTTATTATTTTCTGATCTATACGTAATGTTTTGTGGATACAGTATGAAATAAGAAATGTCGCTAGTCTCCACGATACGCGGCCTCCTCTAGCCGCTGCGGGGTCGCTGATCAGCAAGGCTATTCAGCTTGAGCTGGTCGAGGCGAACCTGCATGACCTCGGCTCCTGTGCGACTCCGGTCGTGCCGGAGCTTGGGGGAAAGGCAGGTGAAAACCCCCCCTCGCATAGGTCGTCGTCGGTCCCGCCTCGATCCGTGCTCAACCCCGCCCGAGGTATTAGCCGCTCCCCCCGACGCAGCTCGCCACCTAGCCGAGTCTTCTCTCCTCCGTCGGGGGCTGAGAAGAGAAAAGAACTAGGCTGCAGACGGTGTCCGGCTGGCTCTCTTGCCTCCGAGCCAGATTTTCTCTTGTCCCTTGTCCTTTTTGCGTATGTTTCCAACACCTATCTGATCGCGTTGTGGCCGTCCTTACCCTCCCCCGGTGGTTTACGTTGTTAGGGGGCCGTCTTTACGAGCGGTGTGCCGTTACGATAACCCTAGGCACACTGCCTGAGGCAGCCTATCGATAACCGGGTACCGACTAGGGAAGGGGTTGGAAGAACACATGGATCGAGTCGCCGGTCCTCAAAAGATGGTGGGTACGGTAATTTTTCCAAAAACCCCCCGTACCGGGCTTTTCCGGCGGCGGGCGATCCCAAGGACCGCCGCCGCTAGACCGTGCCGCTCCTCCGGCTGCGACCCACCTCCGTCATGCGTAGCATAAAACCTCGCCCCAAGGGGAGACCTAAGGCTCTCGCGCGGATGGCGATTGCTAGCGAGCGCTGTGCCCTAGCGTTGCTTCCTAGCTGTCCGCCGCCAGCTCCAACACCTTCGTCCCTCCGCTGATCCGTCCGTACCCTTCTTCGCCAAAAAATATTTCGCAAACGCCGCTCCCGCCCCATCGTCGGGAGAGTATCTGCTAGTATTTAGTCGCGGAGAAGACATATCGGACAAGCCGAGCGGGAGATCTCTGTGCCGGTGTACGGATATTATGTTTTTCCAAAACCCTCCGTGCAGGGCTTCCCGACAGCTGCTGATCCCGCGGATCGCAGCTGTCGGTACCTCGTTTAGCCCCCTACCGTGCCATGCCTGGCACGGTTACATGGTTACAAGCGCCCACCGCGTGGAGGTAGAGGTAGGTGCCGACGGGCCTGCGAGCGCACCCCCCTCCGGGACCGCCGCCGCTACTCCGCCGGCGGGCGCCGAGGTTGCTGTACTTGTAGGGCATAGGCTCTCCTAGGGTTTCGGGTATGAGTGTGTATAGCCAATTCCAATGGCCTATCGACACGTTTGAACCCGAGGTGTAGGTTGTGTCGGGTGGGTGTCCGTCTGCAACTTGGTTAGCGAGTGTGCCTGCGAGGTCGTTGCCGATTGAGTGGCTATGTGCTTTGACTTTGCCTAGATGGGTGCCGAAGCCTGATTCGCAGCGGGCTTTGAGTGTGTGTGTGATGGAGTCGTGTGTGTCGCGGTGAATGTTGTGTCGTAGGTGGATTGGTAGTTCATGTAGCCTTGGATACGGCGTAGTGAGCACGCACTGTCTATAAGGAGGTGGCGCCCGCCGGCGGCGCAGCGGCGGCGGCCCCGGAGGGGGGTGCGCTCGCAGGCCCGTCGGCACCTACCTCTACCTCCACGCGGTGGGCGTTGGTAACCCCATAGCCGTGCCAGGCATGGCACGGTAGGGGGCTAAACGAGGTACCGACAGCTGCGATCCGCGGGATCAGCAGCTGTCGGGAAGCCCTGCACGGAGGGTTTTGGAAAAACATAATATCCGTACACCAGCACAGGGATCTCCCGCTCAGCCAGTCCGATATGTCTTTTCCGCGACTAAATACTCGCAGATTCTCTCCCGACGATGGGGCGGGAGCGGCGTTTGCGAAATATTTTTTGGCGAAGAAGGGTACGGACGGATCAGCGGAGGGACGAGGGTGTTGGAGTTGGCGGATGACAGTTGGGAAGCAACGCTAGGGACGGCGCTCGCTAGCAGTCGCTAGCCCTGCGAGAGCCTTAGGTCTCCCATGGGGGCGAGGCATGATGCTACGCATGACGGAAGTGGGTCGCAGGAGGAGGAGCGGCACAGTCTGGCGGCGGCGGTCATTAGGATCGCCCGCCGCCGGAAAAGCCCGGTACGGGGGGTTTTTGGAACAATTACCGTACCCACCATCTTTTGATGACCGGCGACTCGATCCCTGTGTTCTTCCAACCCCTTCCCTAGTCGGTACCCGGTTATCGACAGGCTGCCTCAGGCAGTGTGCCTAGGGTTATCGTAACGGCACACCGCTCGTAAAGGCGGCCCCCTAACAACGTAAACCACCGGGGGAGGGCACGGACGGCCACAACGCGATCATATAGGTGTTGGAAACAGACGGGAAAAGGACAAGGGACAGGAGAAAATCTGGCTCGGGGGCAGGAGAGCCAGCCGGACACCGTCTACAGCCTATTGAAATAGAAATTGAAATTGTTTACAACATGTACCGTATGCGCCGGTTTTTCACCAAAAGCCGGATGCGTCGGCTGCTGTCTCTGGGCCCTCCCAACTATGCCATACAGGGAACTTACAAGTCAGGGCTAGACCGTTAACCACCTAAATCCAACCTCTCCAATGGGGGTCGGGGGTTTTACTCCCCCCCGGGGAGGTGTGCAAGTAGAGTCGAAGGTTGTGTGCATTTAGGGTCGTGCGAGGGGGCAATGTGCGGATGCGCGGCGGGAGGTCGTGCGGGACTTGATGCGGTGTATGAGTAGGAGGTGATGCAGCCATTGGACAGCATGCGTGTGGAGTTGTGCAAGGATGCGAGACGTGTCGAGGCGTGCTTTGGAGACGAGTTTATCAGGAGGGTCGGTGCGGGCGGTGAGTAGGGAGGTGAGACTCGTGATGGTGGAGGAGTGCGGTGTACCTGTGCGGCTCATGACGATGGGAAGGATGTCAACCACTGTGCATGGCCAGTGGCTGCGGATGGCGTTTGCAAGGGGTGTGTATTTGGCACGTATGAGGTTAGCTGTGTGGGAGAGGTTATTGTCCGTGCAGTACTTCCATTCCCCTATCTGAATCTTTTTGATGGATGCGTAACGGCGGCGACCGTTTGTGTGGCCAACAAATCGAGGTTCGAGGAGGCGGATTAAGTCGGGTTTGTGTGCGGGGGGTCGTAGCGCGGGGGTGGAGAATCTCAGGTGGGAGGATGGCGGGACACGAGGTTAGGGAGTCGGGTGAGAGACCTTCGTCAGCATCAACAAGGCGGGTGGGCATGTGGGTAGGGTGGGGTGGGTGACAGTCAAGCGGAGTGTGGGCAGGAGAGGGGGAAGCAAATGATTTTATGGGTTTGTTACCGAAGTCTGCGGTGATGGTTTCCCAGCGTCCTCCGTTGTGGCGCTCCAATAGGGAGAGTAGGAGTTGCAGCGCGCTGTTGTGTCGGTCCTGTCTTAGGCCAGACATAGAGGGGCAGTTACCGGCCATGTGGCCGTTGCTAGTGAATTGGCCACATAGGGGGCAGCGCAGGGTGGGGTTATGAGTGAGTAGGCGGGTGTTGTGGACTCCCCACATGAATTCTTGTTTGTGTGTGAACTGGATATTTGTGAGGGTTGAGTACTTTTTGTGGTAAGAGAAATCGGCGCCGTCCTTCGCGGCGCGGGCGAGGAGGGCTCCGTGTTTGGTTGTTTGCGAGAGAGGTGTGTGTGTGTGTGTGTGTGTGTTTGGTGCTGTAGGTGTGTGCGTCAGCTTTGAGGTTGGTGTATCTGTAGGGTATGGGGTCTCCTAGGGTTTGTGGAATGAGGGTGTATGGCTAGGTTCAGTGGCCTATCGTGACCTCTGAACCTGTGGTGTATGTAGTGTCGGGTGGGTGACCATCCGCGACTAGGTTGGCGAGGGTGTCTGCGAGGTCGTTGCCTAGGGAGTGGTTGTGGGCTTTGATTTTGCCGAGGTGTGTACGGATGCCTGCGTCGCAGCGGGTTTTAAGGGTGTGTGTGATGGATAAGAGGGTGTCGCGGTGAATGTAGTGTCTGTAAACGGAAGGGCAGTTTAAGTAACCTTGTATGAGGCGGAGGGAGCACGCACTGTCTGTGAGGAGGTGGGTGCGGCCAAGTTGGAGGCCTATATCTATGCCAGCTAATTCAGCGCGATTTATTGTGTGTGAGGGAGGGGTAGAGGTCACCATGATTTTGATTTTGGTGTCCGTGGCGGGGTGGGTAGCTGCTGCTCCGAGGGGGGACGAGCTGCCTTTTTTCGAGCCGTCTGTGTATACAAAGTCCTGCCAGTTCCAAGCAAGGGTACCGCTGGTTGGGGGGTATGTTAGATGCACGCGTTCCGGGAGGGGGTACGTGAGAGGGTGAGTTGGGTTTGTGGGGAGGTGGTATATACCTGCTGAGTGGGGTGAGTAGGTGTCAAAGAGGTGTGGAGGTGGGGGGGTGATGATGGGGTTGGGGAGGTGAGTGTCGTAGATAGATTCGAGAGTGTTGTGAAGTGCGGTCATGGCTGTGGGGGATGGGAGGGTGGAGAGGGCGAGGGGGTTAGCGACGAGGTATATGTCGACCTTCCATCGTGTGCCGAATGGGGTAGGGGTGGGGTTGCCAGTGTGTTGGTCGGGGGGTAGGAAGGTGTTTGCGTCATTGGGGGGGTGTTAAGGTGGTGGGTGTATGGGGAGTTGATGTATTTGGAGTGGCGGTAGGGTGTGTGTTCCCATCGGGGGAGGATGAGGATGGTTGCGCTGGGTGTGTGAGGGGCTGTGAGGTGTGCGCTGGTGATTGCGTGTTCCATGGCTCGTCGCATGCATTCGTGGTCGTACTCGGGGTTGGCTATGTTGGTGCCTTGCCATGTGTGCGGGGCATTGCTGCCGGTAGATGAGAAGACTATATCTTCGGGGTAGAGGGAGTGGTAGGTGTGGGAGTGAAGGGATTTATTGAGGGGGTCGGAGTAGAGTTCTGTCTGTATGTGGAATGTGTGGCGGAGAGTTGTGAGTAGGTCTTCTCTTGAGGCCCATCTATTACGGGTGGTGGTGGCGGGTATGGGTGAGTGGATTTCTGAGCGAGAGCCTAGGCGGGTGAGGAGGTGGTAGACCTCCTCTTCGAACGTATGCTGCGTGAGGTCGGGGCGGAAGATTTGAAATAGGTGGCGGACGCGGGGGCCGTTAAGGGTGGTGACCGTGCGGCCGTCGGGAGTGCAGAGTACGGTGGTGTCCCTAAGCTGGGCGGCATTGGGAATGTATGGCGAAGTGCGGGCATGTGCAGCATGTGGAGGTGGGTTCTGTGTGCAGTGGGTCATGACAAATGGAGCAGGCGGTGGGGGAGGGGGTGGGGAGGCATACCGATGTGGGGGTGGAGGAGATGAGGCGGAAGCCGTCGTCGAGTTGTAACTGAATGTCCCATTCCGTGAGGTGTTCCGAGGCCCATTCAACCATGTACTGCGTTTGGCCGTATTTTGTGTCCTTGTGTTTGGCGATGATACGCGTTACGTCGCAGGGGGGGTAGTGGTGGTCCGAGGGGGTGAGGTATTCTGTGTCTAAGTGTGTGGTGGGTGCGGTGGGGGTGGGGTGAGTGGTGCGGGAGGTGTAGATGCCGGATGAGAGGGTGGGGGGTGAGCGAGGGAGGTGTGGGGAGAGGAGGGGAATCCATGAGGGGTGTATAGTGGTGGGGGGGGATGCTTCTTTGGTAGTGGGGCCTGTGAGGGGGAGGCGGTTGTGGATAGTATCGAGGGGTTCGGTGAGGATTGCGGCGAGGAGGCGGATGGGGACTGAGAGTGGGGTGGTGGACCTCGTGAGTGTGGTGATGGATTTGCATGATTTGAGGTCGGTGAGTGACACTGCATGTCATCTCACCCTTAGCAAGTGCCTAGCACTTGCCTATCACAGGTCACGCACTCACCTTGTGGTGAGCACACGCCAACATATATTCTGAGCCTTTAGATGATATCTAACGCTCAGCAACTTGCCACCATCAGCAACCTAATCCTCTCTATTGTTGATTGGCTTATCATCTTATAGTGCTGAGTCACAGCCGTACTATCACGATGCTACTTGACCAACATTGCTGTGTAGCAACTTGATTATCACACAAAACCATGTCTCGCAACACTCCCCCTTGCTACGCAGGCAATCCCATGATGGCATTGCACAACTTGCTATGCCTTGCACTCACTAATGGCTTGGTAAGCACATCAGCAAGCATGTTCTCCGTCGCACAATATTGCACCTCGATGTCTCCGCTCTCCACCTTCTCCCGACAGAAGTGGTACCTCACGTCCATGTGCTTGCTGCGTCCGGTCGTCATGCTATTCTTGCTGAGTGCAATACAACTCTGATTGTCCTCGTGAATTGTGATGGGAGACCCGGAGTCTTGGTGAAACTCGTGGAGTAGTTGCTTCAAAAACATCGCCTCCTGAGTGGCCGCAGTCAGCGCCATATACTCTGCCTCCGCTGTCGACAACGCCACAGTTTGTTGCCGCTGGCTTTTCCAACTCACCGCTGCACCGTTGAGCATGAACACATACCCCGTGCGAGAGCGCCGCTCGCCAATATCACTCGCGTAGTCAGAATCTGACCATCCTACCAGCTTTGATGAGGGTGCGCCACCGTACATCAACACCGACTCTGCGGTCCCCTTGAGGTAGCGAAGCACCCTCTTGGCTTGCTCCCAATGTGACTGAGAGGGGTCGGACATGTACCTACTAAGGTGGCTAACAGCCATGGTGATGTCGGGCCGTGTGCTTACGGAAGCGTACAACAAGCTGCCGATCAAGCTTTGGTACGGCACTAGACCGGGAGGCAACCTTGATGTCGACGTCTCCACACAATTGCTCAAAGCATCGACCGCCATAGGTGAGCCCACTGGCTTGCAGCCCATCATGTTGAAGCGCTCCAACATATCTAAGACGTATTGCTGTTGTCCAATCCTGATGGTGCGGCTGCCACGATCACGCTCGACTGTCATGCCAAGCAACCAAGACACTGGACCGAGGTCTTGCACGTTGAACCTTTCGCCGAAAGCCGACTTGAACCCAACGATGAAGCTACCCGCTGGTCCGACGATGATGCTGTCGTCCACGTACAACGCCAAGACATAAAGCTCACCCTCCTTGATGAAGACGTAAATGCCGGGATCCACCTTGGATTGGGTAAAGCCATACTCCTCTAGCCATGCTGTGATGGTCTTATTCCAGTTCCTTGGAGCTTGCTTGAGGCCATACAATGATTTCTTCAACAAGCACACTCGCTCCTCTCCATTGATGTCGAAGTGACGGAATCCTTCCGGCTGCCTCATGTAGATTTCCTCCTCGATATCGGCCTCCAAAAATGCCGTCACCACATCAAGCTGCTCCACCTCCCAATCATTATAAGCAGCAAGCGCGAGCAACGTTCGAATAGAAATCACCCTCACTGTGGGAGCGAAGGTCTCGTGGTAGTCCACACCCTTCTCCTGAGTAAACCCGCGAGCCACAAGTCTTGCTTTGTACCTTGCAATCTGTCCATTGGCATCGCGCTTCAGCTTGAACACCCACTTGGAATCTACGAGTTTGCGACCGGCAGGACAAGGGACCAATGTCCAGGTTTTCCGAGATACAAGTGAGTCGTACTCGCTCTTGATAGCTGCCTCCCACTCCCCCGATTGGGGACTCCTCAGCGCTTGCTTGTATGACACCGGCTCTTGAACGGTCGGGCTGCTGGCTGACTTAATAGCTGCGGCACTTCCCGCAGTCCATCCATCTCCCGAAGCGCCCGCTGAACGGAGATTATACCTTGGACTGGGTACGCATTGCTGTGGTGCAGCAGTGGATCGAAGATTATACCTTGGACGTGGAGTCTCCCCCGAATGCATGTCCCGTTCCTCTTCCGTCGACCCGGAATGCTGCCGCGACTCCCGTAGCGGCGACTCCCCCGAAGGTGTATCCGGTTCTTCGCTACACATGGTGCGCGGGATGCTGTCCTCTTCATCATCATTGCGTTGCTCCGCATTGCTCTCCCCCATGGAGAGGACTGCAGCCTCATCGAACACCACGTTGCGGCTGCTCACCACCCGACGAGTAGCAGGATTGTACACCAACCACGCAGGTGATTCGGAAGCATAGCCCACAAAGACACCCTTCCACGCGCGATCGTCAAGTTTGCGGCGTTGAGACTTGTCAACGTGGACATAGGCCGGACAGCCGAAGACCCGCATGGAGCTCAAATCAGCTCGTCTACCGGTCGCCAAGGTGAAAGGTACACCGCCGGCTCCGCTACTATGCACACGATTGCGGACATGCACCGCAGCGGCCATCGCTAAAGCCCAATACGATTTAGGCAGCGCGGCTTGCCGGATCATTGACTGCGCCATCGGGACCAATGTCCCCCACTGCCGCTCAATACGGCCATGTTGCCAATGCGCGTAAGGGGCAGTGATCTCCACAGCGATGTTGAACTCATCCAAGAGGTTTCGGAAGGCAGCACCTAAGAACACCGTGTCATTGTCCACCCGAAGACGACGAACCGTGTGCCCCAGAGAACGGATGGTAGTCAACATGCGACGGAACGAGGCGGGAGCCTCATCCTTGGAGCGGACCGCATCATGCAGCATGAAACGGCTCCGGAAATCAACCGCACACAAGCTGTACCGCCGTCCTCCCAAGGATGGAACACTCATAGGACCGCAGAAGTCTAAGCCGAGGACCTCAAAGACACCAACGTTCCGGTCAGCCGGCTCACGAGAGATACGGCGGACGTGCGACTTACACACAGCACACGTCTCACAGAAGCCCAACTTCTCCGACGCAGAAAACGCCACACCCTCCACCTGAGTGGCCAAGAGCCCGTCCAATTGCGACTCGCCAAGGTGACCGAGTCGGGAATGCCACAACCGTTTTTCCAATGGCGCAGTGGCGACCGAAGCGGTAGGATTCGACGAAGCAACCCGCGCCGGCAACCACACCAATAAATGCGCGCGCTCCAACGGAACCACCACGCCACCACCATGACCGGCATGAAGACGAAGGTGGTCCACGGGATCAGCTAACACCACAGAATGACCTTGTCGCCGAGCTTGGGTGAGGCTGAAAAGTCGATGGTAAGACCACGACGCACGACGGGATAGCTCAGGAACGTGGAGCACATTCTTTAGCGTGGCAGGAATCTCCTCTCCATCTTCAGCCTTCACAATGATTCGGACCGAGCCCACTCCAACAGCGCGGGCGCTGATACCCTTCACCCAAAGCCGGTCGGTGAGCGCTCGATACTCACAGAAGTCACGGCGCACACTAGTCATGTGATGGCTGGCGCCGCTGTCGGCCAACCACATCCACGTTTCCCCATCGCGCTCGAACATGTGTCGAGCCTCGGAGAATGGCCTCGCAGGGGTGGCTGTCACGTCCATGACCGCCGGAAAAGCAACCGGGGAGTCCACTTGCGCAGAGTTACCTCCGGTGTTGTTGACGGGGCACTCGGACCTGCGATGGCCCTTCTTACCACAGCCATAGCAAACACCACGAAAAATTCTCGCTCCGCCTCTGCCATATGAGGTACGACGAGTAGTCGCAGCTCCTTGAAGAGATTTCAGTTGGTCTTGGAGCTCGGAGACTTGCCGCTTCAAAAGTTCAGTCGTTGAGTCATCATGAGACGCTGCAAAAGCCGTAGGCGTTGGGGGCTCCGTTGAATGTGATTGCGCACGACTCTCGATGCGCATGCCCTTTTGACGAAGATCACGCTTGACGGTATCCATGCTGAGGTCGTGTACGTCCCACGTGTCGGTGATGGAGTGGTATTCGCTGCGCAGGCCCTTCACCAAGTACATGATGATACGCCGGTCGTGGACGACGTCCCCAACTCGGGCAAGCTGTCGTTGCAGTCGAACTAACCGGTTCAGATATTGAATGCCGCTCTCGCCGTCCGCTTGCGGCGTCTCCAAGTCCTGCAATAGTTCCGTACACCGGTAAATACCATCGTCCTCATAATGATTGACTAACGCAGTCCATGCAGTGTGGCCGCAGGTCTTGTCATCCTCGCTAACATTCTCGATAATGGAAAGGTCGTCCTCCGGCAGCGCAAGAATCAATGTGGAGTACATGTCGACTTGTTGTTGAGAGGAAGCGGCACCATCCGACGACAAAGCCGGAGCCCACTTTTGCATCAAGCCAAATGCACGAAAACGTTTCTTCCACACGTCAAAATCTCGTCTCTCCCCACTGAACTTGGGTAGTTTCACGGAGTCCATATCAGGTACGTCGGATGCGCTCGCAAGAGAACCAGAAAATCAGGAATAATGCCAACAAGAAAAGCACCAAGTACCGGTGAAGAGGCGGGCAACACGGCTCAGAAAAGGAGACGACAAAGGGCTGACCGAAGACGCAATTGTACTCCCGGAGTCTATACAGCCAAGGCAATCAGAAACGAGTCTCAGAAGGTCGGTCAAGTGACGTCGTACAGGAGTGCTAGTACACTTGTGGTAAGATGCCTTTCCAAAAATTCAGCCGGACCACTATCGGCTTTCACGAGAAAAGAAACTGGCGGGTGACAAGCTCCGGAAGCGAATAAAATTCCAGAAAGCGCCAAGCTATAACAAAGAAAAGCAAGCCGATCTTCACGTCACACGAGTCGGCGTTCGGGGGTTGAAGCCGGCTCCAAGCGACACAAACAAGTCGCTACCAGCCGGGTATCGAAGTAAAGCTACAAACACAAGCAAGAGCCAGCCACTTTGTGAGCCAGCCGCACCTCACGTATCGTGCGACACCACAAAGGTCTACCACTCTTCGAGAAGCAAGCTCTAGGTTCCAGTCAAGACAAATGACTCCAACAACTAGCAGCTAGAGGGCCCATAACCTGTCAAAGTTGAGGGGGCAATAAGGAATGCTTACACTCGGTGAGTGACACTGCATGTCATCTCACCCTCAGCAAGTGCCTAGCACTTGCCTATCACAGGACACGCACTCACCTTGTGGTGAGCACACGCCAACATATATTCTGAGCCTTTAGATGATATCTAACGCTCAGCAACTTGGATGTGTTTGGCTTTGTCCCGTAGTGAGGCGAGGAGGGCGTTGTCTTGAGTGGTGAAGTGGGCGCGGACTGTGGAGGCGATAGGGTTGGTGAGGGAGAGTGGAGGGATGTTGTGGAATAGGGTGCCCGCATCGCGATGAGCTGTGACTAAGCACTTGAGTGTGGGTGGGGTGTAACATGTTGACATGATGGATTCCGAGGGCCAGTGGGAGTACGTGGTGGATAAGGTGCGGATGTGTGCGCGGGCCATGTGGCCTCTATAGCCTGAGTTGTTCATGATTTCATGTAGGTGGCAAACTGTGAGTTGTGCGGCGTGGGCTTTGAGGGAGGGGAGGCCGTAACCTAGGTCTGAGGTAGGGCGGTGAAGGGCGGTGCGGGGAAGATTACGTACCGAGGAGACGGCGGAGCGGAGTGCGCGGCAGATTTGTCCTTCTAGAGTGTCGAGTTGGGAGTCGGTGAAGAGGCCGAGCTGGAGGGTGAAGTGTTTGCCGATGAGGAGTCCACGGATGACCCTGATTCTGCGGGATTGTGTTAGTGGGGAGGTGGAAAGGGCGGTGATGAGGGATGCAGTGGTATGTTTGAGTTCGTGCCAGTGTTTGGTGAAGTTGAGGGAGGTGTTCAGTTCTACTCCTAGGACTCGGTATGTGTCCCTGGGGCCAATGGAGGGGATGGGGGCCGGGGTGGAGTTTAGGGAGATGAACTGAGTTTGCAGGCGGGATGCGAGGAGGGTAGTGTTGGCGAGGGTGAGGGCGTTGCCTGCGCGCCAGAGGGCGCCGGTGATGCAGCATTTGCGGATGTTGACGGTCATGCCCGTGTAGGCGCTGAAGAGGGATAGTTTCCTGAGCTGGATGGTCATGTTGGGGGTCGAGCCCGTGGCGAGGCTGAGGTCGTCAGCGAAGCCGTGTCCTGGGTATGTGGCTGTGGGTTCTGTGGGGTCGACGTCAGTGGCGGGGGGGCCTGGGCGGTAGCCCCGGCTTCCCACCGTGAGCCAGCGAAGGAGGGTTCAAGGAAGAGGGTAAATAGAAAGGGGGAGAGGGTGTCGCCCTGGAGGGTTCCGCGATTAATGTCGCTAGAAGGGGTGGGGCCATGTGGAGTAATATAATCTGTGGTTGAGACCCCGTAGAGGTGTTCGCATGTGTCGACAAAGGTGGGGGGCATACCGAGTTGATGCATGTGTTTGAACATGATGCGGTGGTCCGCGGCGTTGAAGGCACCTTTGAAATCCGCGTACATGACGTAGATGTCTTTGTTGTGGAGTTTCGCGTCCTCCATCGTCATAATGAAGGAGGAGAGGGCGTCGTGGATGCTGCGGTGTTGTCGGAATCCGTCCAGTTGGTCGCTGAGAATGCCGTGGGTTTCGGCGTATTTCGAGCCTGCATCTTTGATTAGTGCTGTCCATAGTTTAAGGAGGTTATTCATGAGGGCGATAGGGGGGTAATTATCGAGGAGGGAGTGGTCGCCCTTTTTATGTAGGAGGCATGTTGTGCTGTGGCACCAATCAGGAGGGGTGTAGGATTTGTGTGCTAGGAGGGAGAGGAGAGAGAAGAGGGCGGAGCGGGTCGCCGGTGGTAGGAATTTGATTATTTCATTGGGGATGCCGTCGGGGCCGGGGGCTTTGCCGGTGCCTAGGGAGTTGAGTGTTTTATCGAAAGTGTCGCGGGTAATCATGTCGGCAAGGGTGAGAGAGGGGTCACCGCGGGGTTCGATGGTAAAGTTGTCGGGGTTGTCGGGGAGTTCCCATGGGGGGTGGGGAGGTCGTGTGGGGTGGCGCGGCCGAGTTCGGTGGCGAAGTGAGAGTGTACCGCGTCAATGACGGCGGAGGGAGAGGATGCGGTAGTTTTATCGGGTATAGTAATGCGGTGGAGGGTGGAGGCGGCGCCGGCGGGGGGTAGGAGGCCGCTTTTAATTTTAAATTGGCGGTGGGAGAGTTTTGGGCAGGTGTCGTAGGCCGCATTGGCTCGAGTTTTTTTTTCTTTATCTTATCCGTTGTGGTGGCGTGGA
>JAPMLY010002925.1:0-30452 GCA_026401115.1 Tetraselmis chui | reverse complement strand
CCCCACCACAGGTCACCCCCGGCCAAACAGGCCGACTATCATCATTAGGTCCCCCCAGAAAGAACCCGAGGTTAGACCCCACACCCCCCTCCACACCCCCCAACCCGACATCCGCAGACATACTGTAAACACAGTGACTCGCTTCAATCTCCCGGCCCACTTTAACCCCCGCACCTGCTACACAACGCTGCATGACTTTCTATTCGATTCAAACCTTGAGTACGGCCTCCCCACCCCCATCGGCAACCTCGATACCTCTGCTGTCCTATCCTTCCAATGGGGTCAATACCAGGACCTCTCCAACCTTTTCTGCCTCGCTTCCGCAATAACCAAACTCCACTCGACTCCCGCCGCCTCATACACAGTTATCACCAACAACGAAGTCGATAACCACTTCCAAAACTCCCAATACCCCAGCCACTGGACAAACCTCGCCAACCGAGGCTTCCCCCCCCGTCCGGGGAGGCCCAACCACTCTCTCCTCGTCCTCACATGGCAAAACTCTCACTTCGGCCTCCTCCACATTACTCACTCCTCCGCCACCTGGATAGACTCTCTACATCACCCCCCCCCACCGGTCCTCCTCGCTCGCTCTCTCAGCCTCCTCTCCAACTGGAATTCCTCTCCCCCCCCTCCCGTCGGCACCCTCCAATCCCTCAACCCGCCTCGCCAAAACGACTCCGACAGATCATGGTCGTGCGGCACCCACGCCCTCCTCCACACCTACTTCATCGCCACAGCTCCCCCGGACCAACCCTACAACCCCCCCTCCTTTGACCCCCGGTCCTCCGTCTACTCCCTCCACACTCTCCTCTGGAACCACACCTTCCGCTCCGCCCCCCTCCCACAGGGACGCCACCACCTCCTCACCGCTTTACAACCCCCCACGCCACCCTCTCCCCCTCCTCTCTCTCCCCATGCACACCCCCTCCCCTCACCCCCTCCCATCCCCCCTCCCTCTCCAACCTCCACATGTCGAACGCCCCCCCGATGACCCCCCCCGCATATCCACCTCCCTCCCCTCCCCCATCCTCCCTCACCACACATCCCAACCATTACACTTCATCAACCTCAACACCCGCGGACTCCACACCTCCATCATGGATGTTGAACACCTATCCACCTCACACCGTCCGGACATTCTTATCCTTACCGAAACCAACCACGACACCCACAAATCGCGCTGGCGCATAGCCCTCCCCCAATACCACCTCAAAAGCTCCCGACCATGCTACTCAACTGTGCCCCTACCCAACGCCGGCGTTCTCTTCGCGGTCCGCAGAGCCTCTTTCCAGTCTGCCACTGTGCTAACTCCGCCCCCCCACCTCATCCCCCACATAGCCGGACTAAAACTCGTTCCCCCCTCAGGCACCCCCTACCTCCTTATCGGCACTTATATGCCCCAGCTCTCCACCCCCCAACTGACCCGCCTCTACGCGGAGGTTGCAGCCACACACATCACACAACGCGCAAACTCAGCTTTCGACTTCCCCTCACACCCGACCACATTAAACGTACCAAACCAGCACCCCCGACCTCATCAACCAAACGGCCGCCCTACACGCAGAAATACTCAACACCTCACACACCTCGGCCTCCCCCGACACCCTCGACACCCTAGCCTCACAATTCACCACACTCCTCTCCCATCACATGAACCACGCAGCCACAATTTGGCCCCTCCTCCCTGACAAGAAACCCCGACCACCCCAAGCGTCCCTTGACCCTACTTGGTTACCAAAGAAAACGCGCATTCACATCCTCAAACTCCGTAAATGCAGTCAAAAATAACGGCCCCCTCCCCATCGCCCAAGCCCTCTTAAACACAACTGAATATCTCTCCCCTGACGCCATCAAACAACAGTGCCAAGCACGCATACGCCAGCTCCTTCACGCCACCACAACGGATAAGATAAAGAAAATAAAAACTCGAGCCAACGCGGCCTACGACTCCTGCCCCAAACTCTCCCACCGCCGATTGAAAATTAAAAGCGGCCTCCTACCACCCGCCGGCTCCGCCTCCACCCTCCACCGCATTACCAAACCCGATAAAACCACCGCATCCTCTCCCTCCGCCGTCATTGATGCGGTACACTCTCACTTCGCCACCGAACTCGGCTGCGCCACCCCACACGAACTACCCACCCCCCCATGGGAACTCCCCGACAACCCCGACAACTTTACCATCGAACCCCGCGGTGACCCCTCTCTCACCCTTGCCGACATGATTACCCGCGACACTTTCGATAAAACCCTCAACTCCCTAGGCACCGGCAAAGCCCCCGGCCCCGACGGTATCCCCAATGAAATAATCAAATTCCTACCACCGGCGACCCGCTCCGCCCTCTTCTCTCTCCTCTCCCTCCTAGCACACAAATCCTACACCCCTCCTGATTGGTGCCACAGCACAACATGCCTCCTACATAAAAAAGGCGACCCCTCCCTCCTCGATAACTACCGCCCTATCGCCCTCATGAATAACCTCCTTAAACTATGGACAGCACTAATAAAAGACGCAGGCTCGAAGTACGCCGAAACCCACGGCATTCTCAGCGACCAACAAGACGGATTCCGACAACACCGCAGTATCCACGACGCCCTCTCCTCCCTCATTATGACAATGGAGGACGCGAAACTCCACAACAAAGACATCTACGTCATGTACGCCGATTTCAAAGGCGCCTTCAACGCCGCGGACCACCGTATCATGTTCAAACACATGCGTCAACTCGGTATGCCCCCCACCTTTGTCGACACATGCGAACACCTCTACGGGGTCTCAACCACAGACTATATTACACCACATGGCCCCACCCCTTCTATAGACATTAATCGCGGAACCCTCCAGGGCGACACCCTCTCCCCCTTTCTATTCACCCTCTTCCTTGAACCCTTTCTTCGCTGGCTCACGGTGGGAAGCCGGGGATACCGCCCAGGCCCCCCCGCTACTAACGTCGACCCCACAGAACCCACAGCCACATACCCAGGACACGGATTCGCCGACGACCTCAGCCTTGCCACGGGCTCGACCCCCAACATGACCATCCAGCTCAGAAAACTCTCCCTCTTCAGCGCCTACACGGGCATGACCGTCAACATCCGCAAATGCTGCATCACCGGCGCGCTCTGGCGCACAGGCAACGCCCTCACCCTCGCCAACACTACCCTCCTCGCATCCCGCCTGCAGACACAGTTCATCTCCCTAAACTCCACCCCGGCCCCCATCCCCTCCATTAGCCCCAGGGACACATACCGTGTCCTAGGGGTAGAACTCAACACCTCCCTCAACTTCACCAAACACTGGCAAGAACTCAAACGCACCACTGCATCCCTCATCACCACCCTTTCCACCTCCCCACTAACACAATCCCGCAGAATCAGGGTCATCCGTGGACTCCTCATCGGAAAGCATTTCACCCTCCAGCTTGGCCTCTTCACCGACTCCCAACTCGACACTCTCGAAGGACAAATCTGCCGCGCACTCCGCTCCGCCGTCTCCTCGGTACGTAACCTTCCCCGCACCGCCCTCCACCGCCCTACCTCAGACCTAGGATACGGCCTCCCCTCCCTCAAAGCCCACGCCGCACAACTCACAGTTTGCCACCTACATAAAATCATGAACAACTCGGGCTACAGAGGCCACATGGCCCGCGCACACATACGCACCCTATCCACCACGTACTCCCACTGGCCCTCGGAATCCATCATGTCAACATGTTACACCCCACCCACACTCAAGTGCTTAGTCCGAGCTCAACGCGATGCGGGCACCCTATTCCACAACATCCCTCCACTCTCCCTCACCAACCCTATCGCCTCCACAATCCGCGCCCACTTCACCACTCAAGACAACGCCCTCCTCGCCTCACTCCGGGACAAAGCCACACACATCACCGACCCTCACACATATAAACAAGCCTACTGCGATTTCTCTCCCCGCAAAACACACGCCTCCCTCCTACCCCGCCTCACCCCCCTCTGGAAAAGTAACATCACCTCGTGGCCACAAGTCCTCCTCAGAGCCACCTCATCCTCCTTCATCCTCAAATCATGCAAATCCATCACCACACTCACGGGGTCCACCACCCCACTCTCAGTTCCCATCCGCCTCCTCGCCGCAATCCTCACTGAACCCCTCGATACTATCCACAACCGCCTCCCCATCACAAGCCTCACTACCAACCAAGCATCCCCCCCCACCACTATACACCCCTCATGGATTCCCCTCCTCTCCCCTCACCTCCCCCGCTCGCCCCCCACCCTCTCATCAGGCATCTACACCCCCCGCACCACTCACCCCACCCCCACCGCACCCACCACACACTTAGACACTGAATACCTCACCCCCTCAGACCACCACTACCCTCCCTGCGACGTAACACGCATCATTTCCAAACACAAGGACACAGAATACGGCCAGACGCAGTACATGGTTGAATGGGCCCCGGAACACCTCACGGAATGGGACATTCAGTTACAACTCGACGACGGCTTCCGCCTCATCTCCTCCACTCCTACATCGGTATGCCTCCCCTCCCCCTCCCCCACCGCCTGCTCCATGTGTCATGACCCCCTGCACATAGAACCCTCCTCCACCTGCTGCACATGCCCGCACTTTGCCATACACTCCCAATGCCGCCCAGCTCAGGGACCCGCCTCATGGCAGTGCGACTGGTGTGCTCGCGGCCAACACCACGACCTCACCCACCTCCACGAAGTGCAGTGGGCCCCGTGCCTACAACTCCACGACACCATCAGTGAGACCCCCTCCGGCCCCACCGCCCTCACCGCATTTAACTCAGGCTATGTCCCCTCCACCACACCCATTTTGCCAGAACCCGGACCCCCTCCGTGGTCACACCCCCTAATCACATTCAACCATGACCCCATCAACCCCGACCTCGACATGCTCCCTACCGGTAAATTCGCTATCCACGCACACCCATCACTCCTCGACACCACCATACTCTGCACTCCCGACGGCCGCGCGGTCACCACCCTTAACGGCCCCCGCGTCCGCCACCTCTTTCAGCTCTTTCGCCCCGACCTCTCGCAGCATACGTTCGAAGAGGAGGTCTACCACCTCCTGACCCGCCTAGGTTCCCGCTCAGAAATCCACTCACCCACACCCGCCACCACCACCCGTAATAGATGGGCCACTAGAGAAGACCTACTCACAGCTCTCCGTCACACATTCCGCGTCCAGACAGAACTCTACTCCGACCCCCTCAATAAATCCCTCCACTCCCACACCTACCACTCCCTCTACCCTGAAGATATAGTCTTCTCATCTAGCGGCAGCAATGCCCCACACACATGGCAAGGCACCAACATAGCCAACCCCGAATACGACCACGAATGCATGAGACGAGCCATGGAACACGCAATCACCAGCGCACACCTCACAGCCCCTCACACACCCAGCGCAACCATCCTCATCCTCCCCCGTTGGGAACACACACCATACCGCCACTCCAAATACATCAACTCCCCATACACCCACCACCTTTACACCCTGCCCAATGACGCAAACACATTCCTACCCCCCGACCAACACACTGGCAACCCCACCCCTACCCCATTCGGCACACGATGGATGGTCGACATATACCTCGTCGCTAACCCCCTCGCACTCACCACCCTCCCGTCACCCGCAGCCATGACCGCACTTCACAACACTCTCGAATCTATCTACGACACTCACCTCCCCAACCCCATCATCACCCCCCCTCCTCCACACCTCTTTGTCACATACTCACCCCACTCAGCAGGTATATACCACCGCCCCCCAAACCCAACTCACCCCCTCACATACCCCCTCCCAGACCGCGTGCATCTAACGTACCCCCCCACCAGAGGCACCCCTGCTTGGAACTGGCAGGACTTCGTATACACGGACGGCTCGAAAAAAGGCGGCTCGACCCCCCTCGGAGCAGCAGCTACCCACCCCGCCTCGGACACCCGAGTCAAAATCATGGTGACCTCTACCCCTCCCTCACATACAATAAATCGTGCTGAATTAGCTGGCATAGATATTGGCCTCCAACTTGGCCACACCCACCTCCTCACAGACAGTGCGTGCTCCCTCCGCCTCATACAAGGTTACTTAAACTGCCCTTCCGCTTACCGCCACAACATTCACCGCGACACCCTCTCATCTATCACACACACCCTTAAAACCCGCTGCGAAACAGGCATCCGTACACACCTCGGCAAAATCAAAGCCCACAACCATTCCATCGGCAACGACCTCGCAGACACCCTCGCAAACCAAGTCGCGGATGGTCACCCACCCGATACTACATACACCACAGGTTCTGAAGTCACAATAGGCCACTGGACATGGCCATACACCCTCATCCCACAAACGCTAGGGGACCCCGTAACCTACAAATACACCAACCTCAAATCCGACGCACACACCTACAGCACAAAACACACACACACTCCTCTCTCGCGAACAACCAAACACGGTGCCCTCCTCGCCCGCGCCGCGCAGGACGGCGCCGATTTCTCTTACCACAAAAAACACTCAACCCTCACAAATATCCAGTTCACACACAAACAAGAATTCATGTGGGGTGTCCACAACACCCGCCTACTTACTCACAACCCCACCCTGCGCTGCCCCCTATGTGGCCAATTCACTAGCAACGGCCACATGGCCGGTAACTGCCCCTCTATGTCTGGTCTAAGACAGGACCGACACAACAGCGCTCTGCAACTCCTACTCTCCCTACTGGAACGCCACAACGGAGGGCGATGGGAAACCATCACCGCAGACTTCGGTAACAAACCCATAAAATCGTTTGATTCCCCCACCCCTGCCTGCACCCCACTTGACTGCCACCCACCTCACCCCACCCACATGCCCACCCGCCTTGTCGCTGCTGACGAAGGTCTCTCGCCCGATTCCCTCACCTCGTGCCCCGCCGTCCTCCCACCTGAGATTCTCCCCCCCCCACTTCGTCCCCCTGCACACAAACCTGACTTCATCCGCATCCTCGAACCCCGATTCGTTGGTCACTCCAACGGTCGCCGACGTTACGCATCCATCAAAAAAATCCAGATAGGGGAATGGAAGTACTGCACAGACAATAACCTCTCGCACACAGCTGACCTCATACGCACCAAATACACACCCCTTGCGAACGCCATCAGAAACCACTGGCCAGGCACAGTGGTCGACATCATACCCATAGTCATGAGCCGCACCGGTACACCACACTCCTCCACCATCACGAGTCTCACCTCCCTTCTCACCGCCCGCACCGACCCTCCTGATAAACTCGTCTCCAAAGCACGCCTCGACACATCTCGCATTCTTGCTCAACTCCATACGCACACTGTCCAATGGCTGCATCACCTCCTACGCATCTACCGCATCAAGTCCCGCACGACCACCCACCGCGCATCCGCACATTGCCTCCACGCACGACCCTGACTGCACACAACCTTCGCCTCTACTTCGGCGCATACGGTACATGTTGTAAACAATTTCAATTTCAATTTCAATTTCAATAGGAGGAGTACTCCTCCCTCATAGACAACGGCACATGGGAACTCGTTGACCTGCCCCCGGGTCGCATGGTCGTTAACAACATGTGGATCTACAAAGTCAAGTCTGACACCGCCGGTGACGTCTCTCGCTTCAAAGCGCGGTTCGTCGTCAAAGCATGCAGCCAACGCGCTGGACTAGATTACACATAGACGTTCTCCCCTGTCATCCGCATGGCCAGCCTGCGTCTCTTTCTGACCATCGCAGCCGCCCGCGACCTTGAGGTCTGCCAACTTGACATCGACACTGCGTTTCTCTACGCACCCATTAAGGACGACGTGTACATCCGCCAGCCCCTCGGCTTCAACGATGGCACATCCAGAGTGTGTCACCTCCTGCGCTGTCTATACGGCCTGAAGCAGTTCCCCCGCGAGTTCAACATGCTCCTCCGTGCATGGCTCGTCGACCATGGGTGGCAACAGTGCGTTTCCGACCCGTGCATCTACATCTTCCGCACCGGTCACGTCTTCGCCATGATCGCGTTGTACGTCGATGACATCCCTGCAGCCTGCAATGATACCGCATGGCTTGCATCGTTCAAGGTCCAGCTCGGAGCACGGTTCAAGATCAAGGACCTCGGCGACCTCTCCCAATTACTCGGCATGCACATCACCCGCGATCGCTCGGCACGCACCATCTCGATGGACCAATCCAAGTTCCTGCGCGACATCCTCGCCAAGTACGGCATGACCAACTCTATACCGTCGCCCCTTCCCATGGACCCCGCCTTCCTCGCCGGCCTCGCTCACATGACCTCGCCCTCTCTCACCGGCGTGGCCAAGGACGTTTACTCTAGCCTCCTAGGCAGTCTCCAGTACGCGACCGTCTGCACGAGCCCCGATGTCTCCACGGCGTTGAGCATCCTCGGCTCCGCCCAAGCCTCCCCCACTGACGCCTAGCTGTAGGCTCTGGAGAAGGTTCTTCGATACCTCCATGGCACCATCGACATGCGCCTAACGTTGGGGGGGAGGGGGGGGCACGGACCACACTCTCCGACTCACATGCTTTGTCGACGCTGACAGGGCAAACGACAGCAGCACCCGCAAGTCCCGTTCGGGCTATCTCTTCACCCTCGGACGCGGGTCCGTCAGCTACGAGTCCAAACAACAGACGCGTATGGCCCAATCCACGTGTGAAGCCGAGTACTACTCTGCGGCTGATGCCACCAAGGAGGGACTCCACCTCCGGCAACTTATGGGGGAGATCATCAACGCCCCCGTCACCGAAACCCTAAACCATTTGTGAGTACAACCAAAGCGCCATTGCGTACTCCCAAAACGCCTTGTTCAGCGAGAAGACCAAGCACGTCGGTATGAAGCGGCACTTTCTCAAAGACCACGTGGAGCAGGGAACCATCAAGTTGAGGTACCTCCCCACTGACCAAATGGTGGCTGACATGTTCACCAAGCCCCTCCCGGGACATGCACTGACAAGACATCGAAGTGCAATCCTTGGAGGACAAGACCCAATGCAACGCTTCATCCCGTAGCTACCTTCATGGGAAGTGTTGTAAGTAATAACTTACAGTTGTTAGTTTCAGATAGCTACTGTAAGCTATTTTACATATGATTAGTACATGTCTAGATCGGACATACCGATAACCTGTTTGTTTTGGTACATAGTTGTCGCTAGGCTACAACTCAAACACTTTTGTTGTCCTGACACCACGCCTCGGGTTGGTTGTCTCTGTGACTGTCCCTTTGCGTGACTGTGATTGTAACTGCGTGTGCGGAAATTATCTTCCTTACTGATCGTGTGTGCACGGTTTAACACACATCACAGTTGAGACCAATTTCCCAAACTGTGGGTTGCTAATGGGTCTAGGTTTGGTGAAAAGGGCTGCAAGCATGTCATGACTGGGGAGGTAATTCATATCAACAAGTCCGTCACTACGGTGTGCGTCTCGCACAAAATGAAGCCGAATATCTAGGTGCTTAGTCCGACTGGACGTGTTGTCTGTATTTGCAATAGAAATGCATGCATGATTGCCTTCACCAATGAGAGTGGCACTGAGTTGTGGAAACCAAATTCACCTCAGATTTACCGCAAGAAAATCTCCTCGGGAATCATCTCGAGGCTGTGGGCTTGTCATTTAGCCTCAACATTACATATGGTTACCAAAGATTGCAGGCACATAAGAAGACGGCATACCCAATGGTAGCGCGGCACCCAATGGGATAGGTAGGTGGGTAGCTTGCATCAGTGAAGCTTTGGATTTTCAAATGGTCACCTCCAAAGGTAAGGCCTTTGTATGTTGTGCGGTGATGGTAACGAAGACACGTTTTGTGCGTACGTGACCTTAGACACAAATCTGCACAATCGTTTGAGAGCCTCAGTGATGCCTGGTCGAGTTGCCACTATAGCATTTAGTAGGGCACCAACAATGTTGCGGTAGCGTGATGCCATTATATCGTCTAGAATAGTATACTCATGGGGCTCATTGGTTGTTGTCGTTGGTGTGTATGTTACGCTTGCAGCCATCCATTCCGAAGCGGCAGATGAACTTACGATTCTAGTCCCTTGGTAGATTGTTATTGTCATGTTGGGTATGTCACGGCATTTTGTCATTCCTAGAAGCAATTCGCAGAGACCCATGTCCTTCATGTCGAACATTGTTGCCGTGGTTGCCTTGAATGCATTTATCTACACAATAAATCGAACTGAATTAGCTGGCATAGATATAGGCCTCCAACTTGGCCACACCCACCTCCTTACAGACAGTGCGTGCTCCCTCCGCCTCATACAAGGATACTTAAACTGCCCTTCCGCTTACAGACACAACATCCACCGCGACACCCTCCTATCCATCACACACACCCTCCAAACCCACTGCGACGCAGGCATCCGCACACACCTCGGCAAAATTAAAGCACACAACCACTCCCTAGGTAACGACCTCGCAGACGCACTCGCTAACCAAGTCGCAGATGGTCACCCACCCGACACCACATACACCACAGGCTCAGAGGCCACGATAGGCCACTGGACCTGGCCATACACCCTCATTCCACAAACCCGAGGGGAACCCATACCCTACAAATTCACCAACCTCAAAACCGACGCACACACCTACAGCTCCAAACACACACACACACACCCCTCTCGCAAACAACCAAACACGGAGCCCTCCTCGTCCGCGCCGCGGAGGACGGCGCCGACTTCTCTTTCCACAAAAAAAGCACAACCCTCACAAGTATCCAGTTCACTCACAAGCAAGAATTCATGTGGGGAGTCCACAACACCCGCCTTCTTACTCACAACTCCACCCTGCGTTGCCTCTTCTGTGGCCAATTCACTAGCAATGGCCACATGGCCGGTAACTGCCCCACCATGTCTGGCCTAAGACAGGACCGACACAACAACTCGTTGCATCTCCTACTCTCCCTCTTGAAACGCCACAACGGAGGACGCTGGGAAGCCATCACTGCAGACTTCGGTAACAAACCCATAAAGTCATTTGCTTCTCCCACTCTTGTCCACACTCCTCTTGACTGTCACCCACCTCACCCCACCCACTTGCCCACCCGCCTTATTGATGTTGACGAAGGTCTCTCGCCCGACTCCCTAACCTCGTGTCCCGCCGTCCTCCCACCTGAGATTCTCCCCCCCGCGCTACGACCCCCCGCACACAAACCCGACTTTATCCGCATCCTCGAGCCTCGATTCGTCGGTCGCACAAACGGTCGCCGCCGTTACGCATCCATAAAAAAGATTCAGATAGGGGAATGGAAGTATTGCACGGACAACAACCTCTCCCATGCAACTCACCTCATTTGTGCCAAATACACTCCCCTTGCAAACGCCATCCGCAACCACTTGCCAGGCACAGTAGTGGACATTCTTCCCATCGTCATGAGCCGCACATGTACACCGTTCTCTTCCACCATCACGAGTCTCACCTCCCTACTCACCACCCGCACAGACCCTCCTGACAAACTCATCTCCAAAAAGCACCTCGACACGTCTCGCATCCTTGCACAACTCCACAAGCATACTGTCCAATGGCTATATCATCTCCTACTCAAATACCGCATCAAATCCCGCCCGACCTCCCGCCGCGCCTCCACACAATGCCCCTTCGCACGCCCCTGAATGCACGCCGCCCTCGCCTCGTCCCGCACAAGTCCCCGGGGGGGGGGTAAAACCCCCGAACATCCCTGGAGAGGTCGGATTTAGGTGGTTAGCGGTCTAGCCCTGACTTGTAAGTTCCCTGTATGGCATAGTTGGGAGGGCCCAGAAACAGCAACCGGCGCATACGGTGTTTGGTGTAAACCGGCGCATACGGTACATGTTGTAAACAATTTCAATTTCAATTTCAATTGCGCTTTAAAACCCACCCTCCACCCCACCTAAGTCACCCACACCGACGCACTCGTCGTGTGTGGACAGGGTGCACACATGTCCAGGCTAGAGACGGGGGGGGGGGGGGGGGGGGGCACACTATCGGGTGAATACGCATACACCGAGTGCACGACGGCCCTAGCTTAATATCTTAATATATTTCATTAGCGACTCAGCCGCCAGCGCATCTCTCCACCTGCACTCGCCGTGGCCCCGACTTGTGCCCCACACAGGGTGGAGGACAAAGAAAAGGTGCTTTGAGACAACCCGGGGCATCAAGCCGAGGGGTCGGCGGGCATCAAGCCATCTCTCTGAAACCACTGTTAGGCACAAGTCCGGCTAGCGGTTTTTACCGCTGCCTTTTTTTCAGTGTTTTCTTTTTCGTCCTTTGTCGAAATGGCGCCGAAAACTCACTATGTCGACTCTCCACATGTTTTGCCTTTTGCTTCCCCTTACCTCGACTCTCCGGAGAGCTCTGTCATTCCCACCCCTGCTACCCTCGCGCTCGTCCTAGAGCAAATGGCGCTCATAAACGCCCGCCTGGACGCGCAGTCCGCCGACGCTACTGTTGTTGTTGTTGTTGTTGCTACTGCAGCCGCTGCGGACCCCTCTTTCGCTGTGCGTCGTCGCGATGCGCAGCTCGACCCCCTTGGCGACAGCCACTCACTGAACCCCCTTGGCTCCGCCCCTCCCACACAAGGACCTCTCTTCCCCGGCGCTCGGTTGGACGCGCAGACGGCCCACATTGTTGTTGTTATTGCAGCTGTGGTTGGCGACCCCCATGTCGCACACCACCGCCACGATGCGCACAGCGCACCACCGCCTCACGAACTGCCCGTGGAACACCCCCCACCACCTCCTCCGTACCCTTCCGCAGGGTATGCCCTCCGGACCCCCGGACCTTTTTCCCGGAATCGCCGCCGCCCCGCGTCCCCGCCTCCCGTGGCCACCCGCACCCGTACGGCCCGCCGCATACAATGGCCGGCCACTCTCCCTTCCCCGGCGGACCACCTCCTCCCTTCTATGGCGGACACTTCCTCCCTTCCATGGCCGGCATTCGCCTCCTACCCAGCGCGGTGGGCACACCACCCGTGGCGGCCGTCGCCCCACCATTGACCCGGTGGTCATCGGCCGCGCGGCGCACGAGGCTACCGGTTTCGACAAGGACGCCCTCAACCGGTCCATGAAGATGTCGGTCCCTACCATGGGGCCCACCACGGACTTCAAGCAATGAAAGAGGAACTTCCTTAATTTCCTCTACATCAAGGCCGCATACCTCATCCCACAGCTAGCCATCCACGACTCGGGCGTATGGTTAGACAAACCGGCGCAACACTACGCCTACATGTTGCTTCGTCATGCAGCCTGCGCGAATCAACGCGCTGATCATGCGATGAAGTGCGTGTCCCCAGCACGTCTTGACTGCGCCGCAGCCGCGTGGGACATCCTGTGTGAACGCCTCGGCAGTCGGTCCTTTGCTCGCTCCTTGTCTCTGCTGGACAACTTGATGGTCAGACAGCTCCTTGGACAGTCACTCAGTGACTATGTCCACTACATGCGGCAGACGTTCGACGACTACAACGAGACATGTCAGATGGTTGATGTTCCGCTGCCATCCACCCTCACAACCTCGGTCTCCTCATGCTGCGCGGTATTCCCAGCAACGGCCCACACGGTCAAGCCAAACAATGCGTCATCAACGCGTTCGACACAGACTACATGTTGTCCGCTGATGAAGTGATGGCTAGCATCCTCCACTTGGCACACAATATGGACGAGGACGACGTCCCGGACACAACAGCTCCCCGCATCTCACCACCTCTTATCTCCGCCTTTGTCGCTGATGGACGCGGTTCACACAGCGGTCGAGGCCACCCTCCACGTGGTCCCTCGTGGTGGTCGCGGACTACCCAAATAAGTGCAGCGCCTGCGGCAGCGTGGACCACATATTGTCCTCCTGCACTACCCCGGATGACGCTCTCTTGCGGTGGACACTCGCGAAGCGCAAGATTATCATCCCAATGTACGGCGCCCCTGCTGGCTCTCACTCGGCGTACGCCGCTATGCTGAGTGACGTTCCCGCCGATGACTCGGACAGTTTGCCCACCCTCGAGGAGTGCACGGATGAATACGATGACACCGAGGTGAGTGTCCCCTTCAGCTCCGTAGCCTTCTCCTCTCCCCTCACCCCTGGCCGTAACTTCTCACAGTTCCGGGTAGTCGATTCCGCATGCTCGATCAACCTCACCGCGTTTAAAAGTGACTTCGTACGATTCACACTACCCTCCGCTCCATCGCGCGTTAGAGGGGTTGGTGTTGACGTCAAGGGAGGTGGCTCCGTCCGGATTTCAGTCAGGCTTACCTCTCGCCGGCTTATTCACCGCACTATCCATGCGTTGTACACCCTTGACTTGTCCTCTCGCTATGCTCTGCGCATCGGCCGACAGCTTTGTGTTAGTTGGATGCAGACCCACATCGGCTGTGAATTCATCTTCCCCTCTGAATCGTGCATTGGTTTGCTTGTGTTTCCCACATGAATGGGTGTGCTAGAGCCGTCCAGCAACGGACTCGACCTCCTCCCCCACCAGCCAGAGCTCCCCTCAAGCCCCTCCGCAACGCCAGTGAATGACCCCTCCCCTAGTGTTGCCCTTGCTGCCCAGTGTGACCCTGTACTGTGGCACCGTCGGTTTGGACACCTCAACATGCAATGCCTGCACGCCCAGCACACACACACGGTGTCCCGACTAGCCCAGCGTTAGCTAGCTCTATTAAAAGTGCTTCTTGCGATTCATGCTTGTTTCACAAAATCAGAGTTGCACCGCGCAACACCGTTGCCTGCGCGAAGCCTTCCCGCCCCCTCCTCAACATGTCCTCTGACCCATGGGGACAAGTCAACGTCCCCTCCCCACATGGCCTCCGCTATTGCTTGCTCGTCATTGACCACCACACCTATTACATGTGGGTGCGGTTCCTCAAGTCCAAAGACGATGCGTGTTCGGAGTTGGAAACCATCCTACTTGACATCAAGCACATGCATGCACGTCATCACTCCCAATCGGGCGCGTTTGCACCAGTCATAAAATTTGATTCGGACTCTGTCTTTGAAGTTGTAGTCACCCGCCGGATGTGCGCGCATTTCGGCGTCGGGGTCCAGTTCTCTGCCCAATACGCCCACCACATGCTCGGCAAAGCCGAACGTCCTTGACGCACTATCCGGGACAATACGTCAGCGATGCTCCACAGTATGGCCGTTCCCAACTCCATGTGGTCATGCGTTGTCAGCAATGTTGTGTTCCCAACTCCATATATATGTGTTGGACAACAAAGACGCTCCATTACCAGGGATCGAAAGATATAGGCAATAGGATCGGTGCGCAATACTACCATGTTGTTGGCGCCTTTGGATCCTCTTGCGCGTACGCCTATGGCACCTCTTGCGCCTTTGCGGTATCAGGCATTGAGGGAGAATCATCATCGGAGGAGCCTTTGTCATGATGACTGACTAGTAGTATTTCTTGGGTTAAGGTAGGACTTGTTGTGAAATCCCTTGAAGTGACTATTGTTGATGGGATGGACAGTTGCAGAAGCACCACACATCTTTTGAGTGAACGCATGCCCATCATCAAGAAGAGCAACATCGAAACGACCTAGCTTCTTGGATTCATCAAATGCAACTCAGCGGCATGCAATAAATGTCATCGTGCATGGCATCCAAGTAGGCCATGCAAGAGAGTCATAGGAGCATCCGACGAAGATGCCTTCATGAGCACATGGCGCGATATTCGGGTGGTTAGCACTCGGAACATGGACGAAGTCTCAGCAGCCAAAGTTACGGAGGTAGGAAAGACTTGGCGTTGGTAGGAGACGGAGAGGAATGTCATTCACACCACGACGAAAGGTACAGCTAAGAATATGTACCGCCACAGCCATTGCAAGCTCCTCAAATTCTGGGCTGAGGCTAGCATAGTCCAGTACACATTGCGCCAATGTGAAAAGATTCCATTTGCGCTCGATTAATCCGTTCTGAAACTGTCTGTAGGGCGCGGAATGCTCTCGAGAAGAATGAGACTCGCCATACGCAGCGATGAAGCCTTGATTGCGAAAGTTGGTGTCATAGTCCAGGCGGACAGATTGGACGCGGAAACTAAGGGAGACAGTCATAGCCGTAACAACATGTTGTGGTTGCAGTGCGCGAACGGCATGAGTAGAGGGTGAAGACAGAGGACGCATAGTCAGTAACTTCATAGAGGTAAGTAATTCCTTGCAACGAAATCCGCATTATTTTGCCTGGTTTTCCAACCATAGCTTTCAAATGGCTCACTAGACTTGGGGTACAATTTGACTATGGTCGAGGGGCAACAATATACTTCATAATGGCGCATGTTCTGCACAAGGGGGGGAAGCACTACCGGGAGGAGGGATTTGTAACACCACTACGAACAAGCGCTGACATGCCGCGGCTAGTGAGGTGTCTAAGACGAGCATGCCAGAGTGGTTGAGCACTAATTGGAGGAGGGGAAGGGGAGGCAAGCACAGCTGATGACGCAAGGTGAGGGGAAGGGTATCGTGGGGTAAGGGGTAAATTAATGGAAGGAAGACTGAGGAGGCGATTCTGAGCCAATATGGGAATGATGGTGCCATCTTGAAGAGAAGTCTGGAAGTAAGTGGATGTAAGCTTAATATCCTCTACATGTCGTCCCACGCTTGTCGAATGCTGAACAATATGTAGATGTCGCCCTTGGTTTCTTGTCATGGGGTCCGGGACGTAGAGGCAGTGGTGGAGGACCACATGAGCTTGGGATCCAAAAGCACAAGCGACGGACAGATGATTGGTGCCATTGTCAACAGCGTAAGCGCTCAACCCGTTAATCCAACGACATGGAAAAAAGCAAAAAACGTCGAAAGTCTGAAAACTGAGCAGTCATGTGAGTGGTGGCTCCAATGTAAAAATCCTCGGGTCATAGAAGGAGTAAAGACTGATCATGGCCGAAGCACAACTGGTGGAGGACATTAGCGACGCAATTACCTAGCGATATACGTTGGCGTCCATAGTTGCCCCAAAGTAGGCTCCTGGCGTCCAAAGTAGGTGGAAACCTTCGTCATCGTGCCCAACAGAAGAATACAACATGTCGGCAAGTAAGCCCATTGCAAGTACTCGAATATCATCGCGGAGACATGTCGAAACGCCATTTTGAATAAGAGTTCCATCACCCGGGCCGTTAGGGTGATTGCGGAAGGCAAAGAACCCTTGGCGAGGGAGAAATCTTGGAAAGACACTGTTCTAGAGACGTGGATGCAGTCTAGAACGGCAAAAAGGCCATGAGTAACCGGTAGGTCCCCAACAGAAAGAGGACGGACAATGAAAGACTGATAATGCAGTTACAAGTCACCATTACCATGGTGAACATTATTTGTCCACAACAAGGTGTCCCGGCAAGCTGACGAGCCAAGCTCATGGGCGTGCGCGAGGATGGGATCACCTAGGTAGCGATGAAGGGCTGGACATCGCGTACCTCTAGTAGGAGGCGATGTTATAATTAAGAGAGTATTGACGATGACCGAGAACGGAGATAACTCTACAGGAGGTGGAGAAGGGAAGCGGCTCCGGAGAAGTTAACGCAACAAGGTTGGAAGTCACGGAATAGGGTGATTCGGATGAGGTGTAGCAACGACGATATCCACGTGTGGCAAAGCATCCAAACGGTTGCCATGCATGGTCACGGCATCAAGCGGAAGACAAATGCATGCTTCAACGAAGGCGGCGGGGGAGATAGAGCATGGAGACACTTCAGAAAGCTTGAATAGCTTAGACATCATGGCATGGCGAGTACCTCCATTATTCACGACCAAGGTAAGGATGCCAATAATGAGGCTAGTTGCAGAAAGCTGATGAGAGGTGAACCTTGGGGACGGCACCGCAACATAGGGAGAGGACAAGAGCGGTCTTGGAAGACCTGCGCCTCAGGAGGAATGGTCGACATGGATGGAAGCGGAAAGCTTCCTGCGGAAGAAGTCTTCGGAGCAAAAGTCGGGACAGCCGAGACGCGCGCGGCAACGACAAAAGTGGAAACTATGCGTTGTGACGGAGTAGGTTCCATATGATGACTGTTTGTACGCCGGGGGGAGGGACTCGGAGCCGCAGACATGGAATGTGGAGGTGAAACGTCACAGATGTCCTCGTATGAAGGGCCATCATGAAGGAAGAGACTGCGGAAACGAAAGCCATAATAGGTCGGAGAATACTTACCTCTAAGAGATGAGGGGATATCTTGGAGGATAAAAATCGGTGACAGAAGCCGGACTGGAGGTGGTGACAATAGGGGTGATCGAGCGCACCGTCGAGGAGGCACCGGTCGTGGCGCATGTGAGGCTGAAGCGGCGAGTGTCCCGACTTGAGCGAGCGCTGCATGAGCGACTTCATCCACTGGATAGAGGGCAATAGTTGCAAGGTCAACGGCCAGGGAGGCGTGAGTGATACCATGAGGTGAAGAGTCACGAGTCATGAGGAGCTGACTGCTAGAACATGCACTGAAAACGGCATAATTAGCAAGTCTTGCAACAACACCGCCCACACAAGCCGGTGGCGCCTATGTCATAAGGAAATGACATAGTTTTATAGCCAACGTCAAGTGACCAGCAAAATCATCACTATCGTCATCATGACTGTCGGAGTGGGCATCGGGCTGACAAAATCTAAAACGCCACGCTGAGGGATAAAAGACAACCGTTGTCCAACCGAGGCAAAGAAAAGGGGCGAGTGACTCAACGGCCGATCGCAGGTCAACGAGGAGGGGGGCATCATCATCACCATCGAAGGAGGAGTCGCTCACAAGGTCCGGACAGGGGGAGAATTCGTCATCATTGAGATGTCGGTGGGGAAGAAAGGGTGCCGTAGTAGGGCTACGGCCATAGAGACCGGTTAGAGCCACAAGGGCATCACGATAGGAGAAAGGGAGAGGCAGAAAGGTTACCGCGTCATTAGGGTTGAACGTCATCGGGAGGTGAAGAGTATCCTCACAAATGCCATAAGCTCAAGTCACAGCAAGATGGACACCAAGGAGCGACGAGGCATTAACTTGAACATGCCAAGGAAGAGATGAAACGCCAGGGTTGTCGAAGAAGGAATTGTCCGCAAAGAAGAAAGATATGTCGTCCTCGAGCTCCAGCTAGGGGCACACATATGCCCATGTTGGGATGTCATGCTTTAGAGGAGAAGGTGGATTAGACGCAGCAACAATGACAGTCTTCGTGGTAGTAGCGGCTTCGGCCTTGCGCTTGACATCCCGATGGCAATTGACGCAATCAGTTTTTGCATAGCCACGCTTACCCCAGTAGGAAGACATTGTCGGCTCCCGCTAGTTATGGGAGCAAGGTCGTCTAGAAGAGGCATCAAATGTCTCCACTAAGTCCGCAAGGGTCTTCACCTGGGCAGTCAAGATGGCTAGCTGATTGTTGATGGCATTCTGTCGAACTGCATTGCTTAAGTGAGGAAGTGGGTTGACGTCCGCATGAAAGACTGAAATTGGCGAGTCTCCCGGGCCTAAGCAGACAATAAGCATCGAGTCACATACGTGCTGAACAACGTCATCAAGTATGACCGCGTCGAAAGCACATGTATATAGGAGCTGAGTAACACTTTTAAATTCTCACACGTCCCTTGTATGAACGCAACAACAAGAGGGGATTCGTCAGGCGGCTCGAGGAGCTCCTCATGCTCTATGCGAACATGATTCAACCGATTCTCGTAGTCGGTGAGGTCTTCAGCGCGCTGCGTGGGGAGTCACATTGTCCGATTCAACATTTCACAGCAAAACCGGGGTGGCGGAAGAAATGAAGCGAGGAGAGCGTCGCCAACTCAACGACCATGATGAGGGTTAATGCTCGACACGGACCGCAAGAGCTTGGTCTTGGCCTCACCATCATGATTGCCTTGCGTGAGCATCGACATGACGTTAGCATGGTGAGCACATGAACAAGCAGACGAGGTTTACAAGCAAAAGTCGGCGAAACACATGTTTTTATTAATCGCAGCTTTAAACTGCAACCACCTCATTAGAAAGGTAGTTGGATCCTTAGCGTTCCGAAGGTTGAGGTGTTTAAAATCATAAAAGCGCGGAAACGAGGATGCGATTCCCATAAGGCTAGGGATCAGCCATCGATGTATCGTCGATAGTATCATCATCACCTGGTGATATTGCCATCGATGTGATAGGTTGCGACATCGACATCGACACGATGGCAGTAGTGCTCGAATCAATGCCATCAATTATCAAAACAATTGTAAAATATTGATTATTTAGGCCCGTTGTATCGATATATCGTCCCAAATGTCGATACATCGGCGATAATATCGGCTTAAATTGCCATCGATGTCAGCATCTCAAACTATCAACGCCATCAACATCGACAATCCAAGATATCAATACCATCAACATCGACGTTGCAAAATATCATCACCATCAACATCGACAAAATTCATTTGATCCCTAGCCTTAGATTCCCAACTGTGACGCTACCGAGTCTCGACAGAATCCATGTGTGTCATCAACTTAATTTGTAGAAGTCACCGAACATGGCAAACGATTACGCAAGATGGAGAAAAAGGTGGCGACAAAGACAGCAAGGGGCGAAACTGTAGTAAACTACGCACGAGTCCCAAGGGGGTGAGTCGAGAGGTGTCGGCGAGAGGCAGCGAGTGCCGTTGATGCCACAACGGCTGAAAGGTACAAAGGTGTGCGAGTGCGAGTGTGTGTGCGTGCGCGCGCGCGTGTGTGTGATGCAAAGAGAGGTTGGGAGTGCTGAATATTATGGAAGCAAGGAAGTGAATTAGAAAGGAGTTGTTGGCACACAGTAAGAGGAAACTAATCGCATGTTCAACAGGAATGGTATAGGATTTAGTGATAAAATAGCAAAGCCCTTGTGGGGCTCAGCCGTTGCCTAAAAACTGAGGAGGGCTGTGTCGACGCCCTCAAGAAAGCAACTGCGCGTCCCCTTGGTGGATGCACTAAACAGTCATGCTTGGTTGACTGCATGTTCAGATAATACAAATTATCTTAAATGTTACTGTAATTATTGAAATTGAAATTGTTTACAACATGTACCGTATGCGCCGGTTTACACCAAAAGCCGTATGCGCCGGTTGCTGTCTCTAGGCCCTCCCAACTATGCTATACAGGGAACTTACAAGTCAGGGCTAGACCGCTAACCACCTAAATCCAACCTCGCCAGGGATGTTCGGGGGTTTTACCCCCCCCCCCCCCCGGGGACTTGTGCAAGACGAGGTGAGGGCGGCGCGCATTCAGGGGCCTGCGAAGGGGCAATGTGTGGAGGCGCGGCGGGAGGTCGTGCGGGGTTTGATGCGGTATATGAGCAGGAGATGATGTAGCCATTGGACAGTATGCGTGTGGAGTTGTGCAAGGATGCGAGACGTGTCGAGGCGTGCTTTGGAGATGAGTTTGTCAGGAGGGTCGGTGCGGGCGGTAAGTAGGGAGGTGAGACTTGTGATGGTGGAAGAGTGCGGTGTACATGTGCAGCTCATGACGATGGGGAGGATGTTTACCATTGTGCATGGCCAGTGGCTGCGGATGGCGTTTACAAGGGGAGTGTATTTGGCACGAATGAGGTGAGCTGTTTGGGAGAGGTTATTGTCCGTGCAGTACTTCCATTCCCCTATCTGAATCTTTTTGATGGATGAGTATCGGCGGCGACCGTTTGTGCGACCGACGAAACGAGGTTCGAGGAGGCGGATAAAGTCGGGTTTGTGTGCGGGGGGTCGTAGCGCGGGGGGGAGAATCTCGGGGGGGGAGGATGGCTCGGCACGAGGTTAGGGAGTTGGGCGAGAGACCTTCGTCAGCAGCAACAAGGCGGGTGGGCATGCGAGTGGGGTGGGGGGGTGACAGTCAAGAGGGGTGTGGGTGGGTGTGGGGGACGTAAATGATTTGATGGGCTTGTTACCGAAGTCCGCAGTGATGGTTTCCCAACGACCTCCGTTGTGGCGTTCCAAGAGGGAGAGTAGGAGTTGAAGCGCGCTGTTGTGTCGGTCATGTCTTAAGCCAGACATGGTGGGGCAGGTACCGGTCATGTGGCCATTGCTAGTGAATTGGCCACACAAGGGGCAGCGCAGGGTGGGGTTGTGTGTGAGAAGGCGGGTGTTGTGGACTCCCCACATGAATTCTTGCTTGTGGGTGAATTGGATATTTGTGAGTGTTGTGTGTTTTTGGTGGAAGGAGAGGTCCGCGCCGTCCTCCGCGGCGCGGGCGAGGAGGGCACCGTGTTTGGATGTTTGCGAGAGGGGTGTGTGTGTGTGTGCTTGGTGCTGTAGGTTTGAGCGTCAGCTTTGAGGTTGGTGTAATTGTAGGGTATGGGTTCCACTAGGGTTTGTGGAATGAGGGTGTATGGCCAGATCCAGTGGCCTATCGTGACCTATGAACCTGTGGTGTATGTAGTGTCGGGTGGGTGACCATCCGCGACTTAGTTAGCAAGGGTGTCTGCGAGGTCGTTTCCGAGTGAGTGGTGGTGTGCTTTAATTTTGCCGAGGTGTGTACGGATGCCAGCGTCGCAGCGGGTTTTGAGGGTGTGTGTGATGGAGAGGAGTGTGTCGCGGTGGATGTTGTGGCGGTAAGCGGATAGGCAGTTCAAGTAGCCTTGTATGAGGCGGAGGGAGCACGCACTGTCTGCAAGGAGGTGGGTGCGTCCTAGTTGGAGTCCTATGTCTATGCTAGCCAATTCAGCGCGATTTATTGTGTGCGAGGGAGGGGTAGAGGTCACCAAGATTTTGATGCGGGTGTCCGAGGCGGGTTGGGTGGCGGCTGCTCTTGGGGGGACGAGCCCCCTTTTTCGAGCCGTCTGTGTATACAAAGTCCTGCCAATTCCAAGTAAGAGTACCTCCGGTGGGGGGGTATGTTAGTTGCATGCGTTCCGGGAGAGGGTAGGTGATGGGGTGAGTTGAGTGTGGGGGGAGGTGGTAGATGCCTGCTGAGTGAGGTGAGTAGGTGTCGAAGAGGTGAGGAGGAGGGATGGTGATGGTGGGGTTGGGGAGGTGAGTGTCGTAGATAGACTCGAGAGTGTTGTGGAGTGCGGTCATGGCTGCGTGTGAGGGTAGGGTGGAGAGTGCGAGGGGGTTAGCGACGAGGTAGATGTCGACCATCCAGCGTGTGCCGAATCGGGTAGAGGTGGGGTGTCCTGTGTGTTGGTCGGGGGGTAGGAAGGTGTTCGCGTCGTTGGGAAGGGTGTAGAGGTGGTGGGCGTATGGGGAGTCGATGTATTTGAAGTGGCGGTAGGGTGCATGTTCCCATCGGGGGAGTATGAGGATGGTTGCGCTGGGTGTGTGAGAGGCTGTGAGGTGTGCGCGGGTGATTGCGTGTTCCATGGCGCGGCGCATGCAGTCGTGGTCGTATTCGGAGTTGGCGATGTGGGTGCCTTGCCATGTGTGTGGGGCATTGCTGCCGCTAGATGAGAGGACTATGTCTTCAGGGTATAGGGAGTGATAGGTGTGAGAGTGGAGGGATTTATTGAGTGGGTCGGAGTAGAGTTCTGTACGGATGTGAAATGTGTGGCGGAGAGCTATGAGGAGGTCCACTCTAGTAGCCAATCTATTACGAATGGTGGTGGCGGGTGTGGGTGAGTGGATTTTTGATCTGGAGCCTAGGCGAGTGAGGAGGTGTGCTGCGAGAGGTCGGGGTGGAAGAGTTGAAAGAGGTGGCGGACGCGGGGGCCGTTAAGGGTGGTGACCGCGCGGCCGTCGGGAGTGCATAGTACGGTGGTGTCGTGCAGGGATGGGTGTGTGTGGATGGCGAATTTACCGGTAGGGAGCATGTCGAGGTCGGGGTGGATGGGGCCGTGGTTGAATGTGATTAGGGGGTGTGCCCAGGGAGGGGGTCCGGGTTCTGGCAGAATGGGTGTGGTGGAGGGGACAAAGCCGGAGTTGAATGCGGTGAGGGCGGTGGGGCCGGAGGGGGTCTCACTGATGGTATCGTGTAGCAAGTTGTAGGCATGGTGCCCAATGGACCTCGTGGAGGTGGGTGAGGTCGTGTTGTTGGCCGCGAGCACACCAATCGCACTGCCATGTGGCGGGTCCCTGAGCTTGGCGGCATTGGGAATGGACGGCAAAGTGCGGGCATGTGCAGCAGGTGGAGGTGGGTTATGTATGCAGTGGGTCTTGATAGATGGAGCAGGCGGCGGGGGAGGGGGTGGGGAGGCATACCGATGTGGGGGTGGAGGAGATGAAACGGAAGCCGTCGTCGAGTTGGAGTTGTATGTCCCATTCCGTGAGGTGTTCCGGGGCCCATTCAACCATGTACTGAGTTTGGCCGTAATATGTGTCCTTGTGTTTGGAAATGATGCGCGTGACGTCGCACGGGGGGTAGTAGTGGTAGTAGTGGTGAGGGGGTGAGGTATTTTGTGTCTATGTGTGTGGTGGGTGCAAAGGGGGTGGAGTTGAAATTGAAATTGAAATTGTTTACAACAATACCAGTATAAACCGGATGTTGTCTCTGGCCCCCCCGGTACTATGCCTAACTGGACTTATAAGCATGAGTAGACCGTGAACCACTGATCCGAACCTCTCCAATGGGAGTAACGATACCGTCAAGAACATACCAATATCCAGGTATTTTGTGATTTTTTTATCTATACGTATTTTTCTTTGGAAACAGTATGAAATATAAGATGGCGCTATTCTCCACGATACGCGGCATGCTCCAGCCGCGGCGGGGTCGCTGATCAGCAAGGCTGGTCAGCATGAGCTGGTCGAGTCGAACCGGCATGACCTCGGCTCATGTGCGACTCCGGTCGTGCCGGAGGTAGGGGGAAAGGCAAGTGCAAAACCCCCCTCGCTTAGGTCGTCGTCGGACTCGTCTCGATCCGTGCTCGTCCCCGTCTGAGATATCGGAGATAGTAGTCGCTCTTCTCGGCGCGACTCTCCACCTAGTCTAGCCTTCTCCCCTCCTTCGGGGGCTGACAGGAGAAAATAGCTAGGCTGCAGACGGTGTCCGGCTGGCTCTCATGCCTCCGAGCCAGATGTATCGTGTCCCCTGTCCGTTTGCCGTCTGTTTCCACCACATATCTTATCGCGTTGTGCTGGCCGCACCCCCCCCCGGTGATTTACGTTGTTAGGGGGCCGCCTTTACGAGCAGTGTGCCGTTGCGATAACCCGGGGCACACTGCCTGAGGCAACATGTCGATAACCGGGTACCGACTAGGGGAGGGGAACGGATAATGCCCAGGGATCTGCTATCCTCAAAAGATGGTGGGTACGGGAATATTTAACCGAAAACCCCCCGTACCGGGTTTTTCCGGCAGCGGATGATCCTCCCGACCTCCGCCGCCTGACCGTGCCGCTCCTCCGGCTGCGACCCGCATCCGTCCTCCGTATCTTCGGGCCTCTCCCCCAGGGGAGACCAAAAGGATTCGCATGGCTGGCGGCTGCTAGCGAGCGCCGTGCCCTAGCGCTGCTTCCCAGGTGTCCGCCGCCAGCTCCAACACCCTCGTCCCACCGCTGATCCGTCCGTACCCTTCCTTGCCAAAAAACATTCCGCAGTCCTCGTACCCGTCAGGGCGGGAGAGTATCTGTGAGTATTTAGTCGCTGAAAGAACATATCGGACAGGCCGAGCGGGAGATCCCTGTGATGGTGTACGGATATTATGTTTTTCCAAAACCCTCCGTACCGGGCTTCCCGACAGCTGCAAATCCCGCGGATCGCAGCTGTCGGTACCTCGTTTAGCCCCCTACCGTGCCAGGCATGGCACGGCTACATGGTTACCAGCGCCCACCGCGTGGAGGTACAGGTAAGTGCCGACGGGCCTGCGAACGCACCCCCCTCCGGGGCCGCCGCCGCTGCGCCTCCGGCGGGCGCCGGGGTGGAGTTTCTTGTGCGGGAGGTGTAGATGCCGGATGAGAGGGTGGGGGGAGAGCGGGGGAGATGTGGGGAAAGGAGGGAAATCCATGAGGGGTGGACAGTGGTGGGGGGGATGCTTGCTTGGGAGTGATGTTTGTGATGGGGAGGCGGTTGTGGATAGTATTGGAGGGTTCGGTAAGGATTGCTGCGAGGAGGCGAATGGGGACTGAAATTGGGGTGGTGGACCCCTTGAGTTTGGAGATGGATTTGCAGGATTTGAGGATGAAGGAGGAGGGGGTGGCGCGGAGGAGGACTTGCGGCCATGTGGTTATATTATTTTTCCAGAGGGGAGTGAGACGGGGGAGGAGGAAAGCGTGTGTTTTGCGGGGGGAGAATTCGCAGTATGCCTGTTTGTATGCCTGTTCGTATGTGTGTGGCTCTCTGTGTGAGTGAGGCGAGGAGGGTATTGTCTTGTCGGGTGAAGTGGGCGCGGATTGTGGAAGCAATAGGGTTGGTGAGGGAGCGAGGAGGAATGTTGTGAAACATAGTGCCGGCGTCGCGTTGAGCTCTTACTAAGCATTTGAGTGTGGGTGGGGTTTAGCGGGCTTACATGATGGATTCAGTGGGCCAGTGGGAGTATGTGGTGGATATGGTGCGTATGTGTGCTTGGGCCATGTGGCCTCTATAACCAGGGGAGTTCATGATTGTTTGGAGGTGGCAGACTGTGAGTTGCGCGGCATGGGCTTTGAGGGAGGGGAGGCCGTAACCGAGGTCGGAGGTGGGCCGGTGGAGGGTGGTGCGGGGGAGGTTACGTACCGAGGAGACAGCGGAGCGGAGAGCTCGGCATATTTGACCTTCGAGGGTGTCCAGTTGTGAGTCGCTGAAGAGGCCGAGCTGGAGGGTGAAGTGTTTGCCGATAAGTAGTCCGCGGATGACTATTATTCTGCGGGATTGAGTTAGTAGGGAGGTGGAGAGGGCGGTGATAAGGGATGCGGTAGTGCGTCTCAGTTCGTGCCAATGTTTGGTGAAGGTGGGAGAGGTGTTGAGTTCGACCCCTAGGACGCGGTATGTGTCCGAGGGGCCTATGGAGGGGATGGGGGCCGGGGTGGAGTTGATGGTGATGAATTGTGATTGGAGGCGGGATGCGAGGAGTGTGATGTTGGCAAGGGAGAGGGTTTGTGGAACGAGGGTGTATGGCCAGGTCCAGTGGCCTATCGAGACCTCTGAACCTGTGGTGTATGTAGTGTCGGGCGGGTGGCCATCCGCTACTTGGTTGGCGAGGGTGTCTGCGAGGTCGTTACCTAGGGAGTGGTTGTGTGCTATGATTTTTCCGAGGTGTGTGCGGATGCCTGCGTCGCAGCGGGTTTTGAGGGTGTGTGTGATGGATAGGAGGGTGTCGCGGTGGATGTTGTGTCTGTAAGTGGAAGGGCAGTTGAGGTATCCTTGTATGAGGCGGAGGAAGCACGCACTGTCTGTGAGGAGGTGGGTACGGCCAAGCTGGAGGCCTATATCTATGCCAGCTAATTCAGCGCGGTTTATTGTGTGCGAGGGAGGGGTAGAGTTCACAAGGATTTTGATTTTGGTGTCCGAGGCGGGGTGGGTAGCTGCTACTCCGAGGGGGGACGAGCCTCCTTTTTTCGAGCCGTCTGTGTAGACAAAGTCCTGCCAGTTCCAAGCAAGAGTACCTCTGGTGGGGTGGTATGTTAGTTGCATGCGTTCCGGGAGGGGGTATGTGATGGGGTGAGTCGGGTTAGGGGGGAGGTGGTATATGCCTGCTGAGTGGGGTGAGTAGGTGTCGAAGAGGTGAGGAGGAGGGGCGGTGATGTCGGGGTTGGGGAGGTGAGTGTCGTAGATAGATTCGAGAGTGTTATGGAGTGCGGTCATGGCTGTGGGTGACGGTAGGGTGGAGAGTGCGAGGGGGTTGGCGACGAGGTAGATGTCGACCATCCAGCGTGTGCCGAATCGGGTAGGGGTGGGAGTGCCAGTGTGTTGGTCAGGGGGAAGGAAGGTGTTTGCGTCGTTGGGGAGGGTGTAAAGGTGGTGGGTGTATGGGGAGTTGATGTATTTGGAGTGGCGGTATGGTGTGTGTGTTCCCATCTGGGGAGTATGAGGATGGTTGCGCTGGGTGTGTGAGAGGCTGTGAGGTGTGCGCTAGTGATTGCGTGTTCCATGGCGCGTCGCATGCATTTGTGGTCGTATTCTGGGTTTACGATGTTGGTGCCTTGCCATGTGTGTGGGGCATTACTGCCATTAGATGAGAAGATTAAGTCTTCGGGGTAGAGGGAGTGGTAGGTGTGAGAGTGAAGGGATTTATTGAGGGGGTCGGAGTATAGTTCTGTACGGATGCGGAATGTGTGACGGAGTGCTATGAGGAGGTCTTCTCTGGTGGCCCATCTGTTGCGAGTGGTGGTGGCGGGTGTGGGTGAGTGAATTTCTGAGCGGGAACCTAGGCGAGTGAGGAGGTGGTAGACCTCCTCTTCGAACGTATGTTGCGAGAGGTCGGGGCGGAAGAGTTGGTAGAGATGGCGGACGCGGGGGCCGTTGAGGGTGGTGACCGCGCGGCCGTCGGGAGTGCACAGTATGGTTGTGTCGTGGAGTGATGGGTGTGCGTGGATGGCGAATTTACCGGTAGGGAGCATGTCGAGGTCGGGGTTGATGGGGTCGTGGTTGAATGTGATTAGGGGGTGTGACCATGGAGGGGGTCCGGGTTCTGGCAGAATGGGTGTCGTGGAGGGGACATAACCGGAGTTGAATGCGGTGAGGGCGGTGGGGCCGGAGGGGGTCTCACTGATGGTGTCGTGAAGTTGTAGGCATGGGGCCCACTGGACCTCGTGGAGGTGGGTGAGGTCGTGTTGTTGGCCGCGAGCACACCACTCGCACTGCCATGTGGCGGGTCCTTGAGCTGGGCGGCATTGGGAATGTATGGTAAAGTGCGGGCATGTGCAACATGTGGAGGTGGGTTATGTGTGCAGTGGGTCATGACAGATGGAGCAGGCGGTGGGGGAGGGGGTGGGGAGGCATACCGATGTGGGGGTGGAGGAGATGAGGCGGAAGCCGTCGTCGAGTTGGAGTTGGATGTCCGATTCCGTGAGGTGTTGCGGGGCCCATTCAACCATGTACTGCGTTTAGCCGTAGTATGTGTCCTTGTGTTTAGAAATGATGCGCGTTACGTCGCAGGGGGGGCAGTGGTGGTCTGAGGGGGTGAGGTATTCTGTGTAAAAGTGTGTGGTGGGTGCGTTGGGGGTGGGGTGAGTGGTACGGGAGGTGTAGATGTCGGACGAGAGGGTGGGGGGTGAGCGAGGGAGGTGTGGGGAGAGGAGGGGAATCCAAGAGGGGTGTATAGTGGTGGGGGGGGTGCTTGTTTGGGGGTGAGTTGTGTGATGGGGAGGCGGTTGTGGATAGTATCGAGGGGTTCGGTGAGGATTGCGGCGAGGAGGCGGATGGGAACTGAGAGTGGGGTGGTGGACCCCGTGCGTGTGGTGATGGATTTGCATGATTTGAGGATGAAGGAGGATGAGGTGGCTCTGAGGAGGACTTGTGGCCACGAGGTGATATTATTTTTTACAGAGGGGGTGAGACGGGGGAGGAGGGAGGCGTGTGTTTTGCGGGGAGAGAAATCGCAGTAGGCTTGCTTATATATGTGAGGGTCGGTGATGTGTGTGGCTTTGTCCCGGAGTGAGGCAGGAGGGCGTTGTCTTGAGTGGTGAAGTGGGCGCGGATTGTGGAGGCGATAGGGTTGGTGAGCGAGAGCGGAGGGATGTTGTGGAATAGGGTGCCCGCATCGCGTTGAGCTCTTACTAAGCACTTGTGTGTGGGTGGGGTGTAACAGGTTGACATGATGGATTCAGTGGGCTAGTGGGAGTATGTGGTGAAGATGGTGCGGATGTGTGCGCGGGCCATGTGGCGTCGGTATGCTGAGTTCTTCATGATTTTATGTAGGTGACAAACAGTACGTTGGGCTGCGTGGGTTTTGAGGGATGGGAGGCCGTATCCTAGGTCTGAGGTAGGGCGGTGGAGGGCGGTGCGGGGGAGGTTACGTACCGAGGAGACGGCGGAGCGGAGTGCGCGGCATATTTGTCCTTCGAGGGTGTCGAGTTGGGAGTCGGTGAAGAGGCCGAGCTGGAGGGTGAAGTGTTTGCCGATGAGGAGTCCACGGATGACCCCGATTCTGCGGGATTGTGTTAGTGGGGAGGTGGATAGGGCGGTGATGAGGGATGCGGTAGTACGTTTTAGTTCGTGCCAGTGTTTGGTGAAGGTGAGGGAGGTGTTAAGTTCTACCCCGAGGACGCGGTATGTGTCCGAGGGGCCTATGGAGGAGATGGGGGCCGGGGTGGAGTTGCTGGTGATGAACTGAGTTTGGAGGCGGGATGCGAGGAGGGCAATGTTGGCGAGGGAGAGGGCGTTGCCAGTGCGCCACTGGGCGCCGGTGATGCAGCATTCTCGGATGTTGACGGTCATACCTGTGTAGGCGCTGAAGAGGGAGAGTTTCCTGAGTTGGATGGCCATGTTGGGTGTCGAGCCCGTGGCAAGGCTGAGGTCGTCGGCGAAGCCGTGTCTTGGGTAAGTGGGTGCGGGTTCTGTGGGGTCGACGTTAGTGGAAGGAGGGCATGGGCGATATCCCCGGCTGCCCACCGTGAGCCACCAAAGGAAGGGTTCAAGGAAGAGGGTAAATAGAAATAGGGAGAGGGTATCTCCTTGTAAGGTTCCGTGATTTGTGT